>KZ308568.1:1125533-1178209 GCA_000376725.2 Ladona fulva | reverse complement strand
TTAACATATTAAATATAATTAGTATACAAAATTAATGCAGATGTTTGTTCGGCAAATATTGATTCCGAAAATCTTTCTACCGTTTTAAATAACATTGATTTTATTGCTAAAATCGGAAATCTTCGTTAGTACAGCGGAGGATTGCCGAATAGAAAGTGATATACATTTCTTTATCTCAAATGATTTGGAAGAGTATCGAAACATAAAATTAGTCTTTCTATTTACACTTTGCAGAATTTAATATTTTCGATTCGGAAAAAATTGCCACTTCTAGTACAATGCCACAGAATGCATTTAGTTAGCGACCATGTTTTCGAACACTCAGTTTATGAAATGAATTTCGAAACCATGGTCTTTAGCCAAATGTATTCTGCGGAATTGTAGAATTTATTGCCATTCATTTCTGCATTTTGTAATACAGAGTAAGTGCGGTAATTTTACATTATTTTCGAATATCATTATCATCGCAATACGCATAACTTAAAATAACTTTTATGGAATCTTTTTTCGCAACTAAATATGAATATGGTAATGAATAATATGAACTTTGATAATAAAAATCGTATTGCCACAAAATTAATCATATTAAGGGAATAGAGGCTAATAAAAATAGAGAAACGCATTTAACTTAAAAAAAACGTACATTGCGAGATTTCATAGCGGCAAATTCTTGTTCATTCAATATCATCGTAAATAGTTCCAACACAACAGTAATCCGTAATTCTTTCCTCTAAATGTTTGCAAATCCTTAATTTTAAATCGTAATCTTTCCTAGATAAGTCCTGTGTGTAATAAAAACGAAAATTAATGTTGTTATAATAATAATAATTGTTGGCTACGCTTCTATTGCCCCCGTTTAGATGCCGCCGCCGGAATGCGATGCACCCATGGGACGGCGCGGCTCCGATTACTGATAGCTTTTGTATAGGGTACGTTTTAATCATTCAAATAGACCTTTGCTTCTTCATTCTGGTCATAGTTACGAGACTGATTTTGATAGTAGTTTTGTGTCATACATAGGCGTCCTACGTCAATAGTGGTTTTTATGAGGTTTGTATGAATATAACAATGAGGAGATGTGATGAACAAGTTTGCAACGCGAATAACCTATATTCCGTCGTTATAGTGAGTGAGTTATGCAAAATAAAAAGCATATTTTATTATCGCCTTTCAATAATCCACAAGTATCTAACCCACAGAAGAATGTTCATGACTTATATAGAGAACAATGCTAGTCCGGTAAATTACGAGCTTAAGACGTTCACTGCGGATACCTACATTACCAATGCGGATCACTCCAACGGTGGAGTGATCCGCAGTGAACGTGTTAACAAATTTATCCAATAAATATTATAAGTGTCTGAAATAAGAATTAAATATAGAAATATTATCCAATACATATAATAAAAAATGAATGTTTGCAAAGCTAGACCCTAATGAATTCTTTTGTGCTATGCTACTGATGATAAATTAAGGATAGAACTAAACTGACCTTGACGAAGATCCTTTGGTCCAAGGTAATGAACCTCGAACCGGTGAATCTCATCTTGGAATGCTCTAATTGAGTGGATAAAAGGCGGAGCTGAAACGTTAGAATACTAATTAACAAGATGACATTAAATATCATAAGATCTAAATATGGACGAAACATTACAAATACGTTGAAATATTAGTTATAAACTCATGCTTTGGAGACTGGATAAACGTTACGGCATACAATTTCAGAATTCAAAAACGAGGAAATCTTAGTTGAGGCCTATTTGATGGTTCTATTCCATAATTCCTAATTATTTTTCAGTTAGGAAGACGATATTTCAAGATGCAAGGCACGCAAGGCATGCTTGCGTTTTCATATTCCTTCTAGCGGCTCCCGGTTAGTCAAGTGGGCAACGCGTTCGACTTTGGTGAAAGCAATCCCGGGCTGGATTCCTGGTGAGGGTCTAGTATATGTACAAAATACCTCACCTGCCAAAGCGCCTTCAAGGACACTATCTAATACTACTACATAAGAGGCGAAGCCATGATTTGTCCTTGGGGGTCCAGAGCCGTGAAGTCAACACTACATTGCCACAATCCAGGGGCAGGGATGCTTCTGCCCAAAATCCAACGAAAATATAAACTGATTTATTTTAACATGTGTACCGTGCTAATCTCCAGTTTGTATGGCATAATTTCAAAAGGGCAATCTCTCGCATGCTTTCGTTGATTATTGTCTATCTTCTTGTTGGGGTTGGTTTGAACCCCCAAAACCACCACCGCCTTGACTACGCCTCTGTACTACAAATCCTTCTATGTTCTTTTCGATGTTTTCCATTAAATTATTTTGAATTCTTCGACTTGCACGTAAGCAAATTTATGAAAATATAAAAATATCCAATATCCAAAACAGTTATTAAAATTATGTCTGTAATTCATAGTAAATAATGCCTTAACCTCCACACATGTGTAAACAAAATTAATCTCTAAATTGTTTTCTACCACCACCTATCGAAAATATGCAATTTAATCCCAGGGCGCACACAGGTTTCCCGTCTTTCCGGTTGAAGTTTTATTTATTTAGTCTTTTTATGTCAGTATTTTATCTCTTAAGAGTTGTCGATAACTTGCTATAACTATCTAAATTAAATAACCTTAAATAAAAGGTTAGGGCATGTGCGGTAGATAAAGTGCAGCATGAAATATAGATGTAAAACGTAGTAGCAAGGATTAATAATAATAATAACATTAATAACTTCTTTGATAGAAACCGGAAGATAACCTCAATTACCTCCATTTTGATAAGTATTTTTATTCGACGAACACACAACCGTTCCCTAACCAGAAATATCCGATTAAACTTGAACCCGTGACCTTGGGTCTATACTCTAGCACGTAGTGCCCGGTTTAAAAAAGACTTACCTCCTGCAGGATTTCTGTGGATGTCGTCTTCAGTTGCATATCTATCAGTATGGGACCAGTCGCTTCTACCTTTGAGTGTTCGGATAGGAGAATGAAGAAGGGAGGAAAACGTGAGTTACGAAAAAGTTTTACTTATATTTGTGACATCAACTAATGACTATATTTATGATTCCATCATGGATTAAAATTTCTAAGAAATAAGTTCATCACTTAAAGATAACTTAATGATTATGGGGATAAGGTTTCCTGATTGGTAAGAATACCGAACCTCCCACTATTAGTTGTAGAGCAGTAATATCGTATGCTTTAACTCTATACCACCGTAAAGTTTTAATTTCAATGATAGAGAGGATATCCCTAATTAAGAGAAACTACAACTGAATATTCATACCCTTAATGAGGATTAGCTGAATAGATATTCCATCAATAGAAGACTCTACATGTGAATGTGACGGCAAATTCGGTGCCATTGCAATGCAGAATTACTTGAGAGTCTTGAGATTTCCAGGCTGTGAGCTATCGCGTGTGTCCTTATTTAAATTAAAATTAGATTCCGATTCTACTATAGCAAGAGTATGAAAATGGTGCCTAAATCGTAAGGTAAATATCATGCTCTCCATTCCAACTGCTACGTATAACACACATCGGTTTCCACTCTAATAATGTATGTACAGTCAGCATGATGAAATACTTTAAAGCGAGGACGTGACAGGGTAAACATTCACGAGAAAATGGAAGGAATACCTTTACGCTCTCGTATTCAATGACATTCTCTGACCCTCGGAATTTTGTAGCTATGGTTACATAGTGAGTTTTTTATGTCCATGTAGGTACCCTGCAAGTTGCCTTTCGGCATGTGGCAGGGGGTGCATGCACCATGACTCTATTTCCCTAATCGATTACTTTCGCGTATCGCGTAAATTAGTTATTGAATCGATTGACTCTATCATCTCGCAGATCATCATCATTTCCCTGATCTTTCTCGCAGTATCGGAACGGCCTATGTAGCATGGTGAACGCATTATATCGGCTACATCATCTCTGAACGTGCTTTATTTAAATGTATCCAGAAAATTAATCCTTTGTCGAAATCTTCTAACTTCTAGAAATCTTGCGTCTTGAAGCATCTGAAAAAGTTTCATGGAGAGGATTCGAACCTCGTACCATCGGTCCCGCTTCCAACCTCGCTACCGCAACGCTACTGGTTTTGTATCCGTACTCTATATTTTATTCTAATAACCATTCATCAGTGAAGTGATAGTGACGTATCGAGTTTTAGAAGTTTTTCTGTTATCATGTCTTTATGAATGAAATATTTAACAATTTCTCTTGGCGCTTTTAGAGAAGAGTAATTTTCATTTAATTTTGTATTGTTTGTCTTGTTCATGTTAACATGAAAGTTACCACGATATGAATGGTATGGTAATAGCATTCTTTTTGTCCGCTCCTTACTGATTTCTGTAAAGAATGTTATTGATATTTTCATTGTGTTGCTCTTGAGTGAACATTTCCCCACAGCGAGAAAAGTGCGGGCAAACTCCTCATTCAAGTGTCCCCATGCCTAGTCGCTTCATCCCCTATCCAAAGGAAATTTAGCTAATGGTGAAGGGGTTGAGGATTCAACCAATCTTTGTGCTAACTAATTCACAGACACAGGATATGAGCAATTCCAGAATGGTCTCATACAAGGTGTGTCCGGAAAGTGATGCAATTTTTTTAATCAATACATTTATTAAAGATATCGTAACAAACGTTTAATATTCTTCGAAATAGTTCCCTTGGGCATCCACACACTTTTTCCAGTGATTCTGTCACGCACGGTACGCGTTCTGGAAGGATTCAACGGGGACCTCGGCAAGGACCTTCGTCACGGCGTCTTGGGTGGCTTCAATCGACCCAAAACGGGCCACTCGGAGCTTTGACGTTTTGTTTCTGGGTCGTATTCGAAACACTATGTTTCGTCCACGGTAATGAAATTGTCCAAAAAATGAGGTTCAAATTCCACGCGTTTGAGAAGTTTAGTCGCGACAGTCACCCGGTTATTCTTCTGACCGGACACACCTTGTAGAATAATAATGCCGAATAATTCAGAATGGAAAAAGAGGTGAGTGAATGAAATGAATGTATTTACTCTGAAAGGGATTGTTTGACCAGTGCAAGGATTAAGGAATGGCAAATTGCTAAGCACGGAATAGCAGTGAGGCTGAATCCCAAGGAATAACAGGTGTGAAATATAGCGACATGACTGGGACTTAAAGCTAGGTATCCCACTTTCCAGGTAGGTGTTCTAGCCACTGAACTTCCATGCCGCGTCTCTTCCATACTGTTAAGGAAATGCTTTGTGAGCAAGGCAAGCAGCTTCCAACTTAGTGGCACGAACTGCCGCCAGTGGAATCCTCAGTGAGACAGCCAACTCATAAAGCATTTCCCAAACAGTGTCGAAGAGACGCGGCATGGTAGTTCAGTAGTTAGAATACCTACCCGGAAAAAGGGAGACCTGGCCTCGAGTCCCAGTCATGTCGCCATTTTTCGCACCTATTATTCCTTAGTATGAAAGTGTTTCTTGATATATTGATCATGTAAGGAAAATGGAAGAATGGCGGAAAGGGGCGAAAAGTTTTTGGGATATCTGGAGCAAAAGATATATGGAAGATGAGGGCTAGGAAGAAATATTATGAAGCAAGGAGAATCGGCTTGTTACACTGAAGAAAGATTAGCCCGTTTGCCAGTCATGAATGTGAAGCTTGTATCTACTTACCTCTTTCAGCAGCTTATCACATTGCACAACACTGCAGGTGAAAGCGAAAATGTGGAATGCCTCCCACGCAAACAGGTCTAAGAGGTAGTTCCAGAGTTTGAAATTCGGTATCAGCCCTGCTAATGTACCCATAGCCAGAACGCTCTGATAAACGCATCCCTCGAGTATTTGTATGGCGTGAAGGAGTCCACTAAGGCCATATATTCTGTTGATTTCCTTAGCTTCCTTGTACAGAGACAAATGACAGGCTGCACACTGATTCAGAAGCCTAATCACCTTATGTTCATCGTATTTCTGCTCCTCTTCCCCTAGCTTAGATAAACAGCTGTTGATATTTTCGTAGTTGTAGCGGATGGCCCTGAGGATCACGGAAAACTGAAGCGAGAAGGCGATGAAGGTAGAGTAACTAAACAAGGCAGGTAGAAAGAGGTTATATGGGAGTCCTTGCAGGCCAACCGAGTAATACAAGACTCCTAATGCAAAATTTAAGAGTACTCCCATACTCAGCCACCAAATGACCTTCCTAGACCTCGGTCCCAACAAGTTGTACTTACGCATCTCCCGGTCAACAACTTGTAGCCTCTCCAGCAGCCGTCTAATCCTGTTCCGCTTGAAATACATGTAGGGAAAGATTATATTCAAGAGAAAAATGTCTGCGCACGGAATGACGAAAAATATTATGTCGTCGAATGCGTTACCCTTAGTGGAAGACTTGATGAATGTTGAAAGAACCCCAAAAAGACTGGCAACTTCAGCGACGTAGAAGATACTCGCTTGGGATTTCTCTAGTAGTGGTAGTAACCATTTCTTCTTTCCATTGAAGTTCTGCCTGTTCTTACGCAAAGGAATGGGCGTAGCGCATGTCACAAAGGATGCTGCGAAGATTAGGTACGTGAACCAGTAAATGCTCTTTTCTTCCTGTCTTTTGGCTCTCCTTGCCTTATGACGACATCTTCTGCCCGTGCTGATGTCGCGAAATTCGTGGATCATCGGAAAACAGTGGATGGAATTGCGTTTCGGCTGTGACTTATCGTGACATTATATATCTTCTGCTACGTTTAAACTCGAAGTAGGAAACGGTATATTATCAATATTTTTTCGGTTTTACGAGCTTGGATCCATCGGTCATGTCCAGGAATACTCGCTTCAAAGTATTCTGCTCATGATCAATTTTTCATGAGGATTTTAAAAAGAAAATCGATATATCGTTCCGCGAACAGAGGCTGTGCAACAAGTTGACATTTATTCAACAAGTTGACTGACTATTATCATGAATTTGAAATGTTTCTCACATACTACTCGAATATGGTTTCTCGGAGTCTCTTTACAGCGAAGCTTCTCGAAAACTACTTTGATGAATGCTTTTTCAGAAGAGATAATTATCCCAGAAATTAGTTTGATGATGCTGTGATGATCGAGGAGAAATCCATTCAACTATTTCGGGACCATTTTTGCCGATTGCTAAAACACGAGTAACTTTGAGAAAGTTGAGAAAAATATTTAACCTTTCATACAGAAAGGTTGTGTTTTTTCGTTTAACTGAATTAAATGGACTTCCATAAAATATTTTTTGCATTTAGAAGTTATAGAAATTTGACTTATCTTCGCAAAGTTATGATAATTTTGGTATGAAGGTATTAAATTAATGTATAATCATCTTTCAGGTATGAAATGATTTATGAAAGCATCCAAAATAAATTTAATATCTCATCAGGATTGACATTTGTGATCTTTGGTTTCGCGGTGGAATTAGGTTTTTAATTTTAAAAATGCATTTTTTCTTTTGATATTCTTTTTCTGCTCTTGAGCGAGATAAATAGCGTTTCACCTTTTCCACTCAATGTCTCGCGTGACTTATTTACTTAGCTGGATACGTGTATAGTTGGCCAATGTTTGCCAAACTGATAATGAAAGTAGAATGTGCTTATGATGATTTTCTTACTGAAGGAAAGGAAAAGAAAACCCCTCGGATAAAACTAAGCATAAAAACATCCTGGTGAGTGTAACATTTCAATTATTAACTTGAGCTATGTACCCGACATAGATAATCGGAAAAGACAATATCATTCCACTCAAATATCTAAGTTGCATTTTTGTTTCAAAGTTTATCTGACATTTCTCGTTCAACTATTCAGCTTTCTGTCATTTTGTGCAGATAGTTCATATTGACGTAGCATCAATTACGGAGAGGCTTTCAATGGTCACGCACAAACTCCTTTGGTCATCATCCATCTTCCTCATTTCCTACGCCGACAAAATTTAACACGCACATACAGGTGCGTGTTCAGTATACCTTTTCAGTTTTATGAATACCGAGATTAAAATTTCAGTGTTCACTTGACGTATGACTTCTCCTGCTACCTCACAACAGTCGCGAAATAAGTTTAGCTTCAAGATGTGGCGGTGTAATCAAAAGGTTAGTTTGAACGTTGTGAAAGCGAAAGTTTAAGCTCCCTGTTTGCGGAAAAGATCAAGGAACGAAGGGGAGAGTTCCTTTGAGGGTGTAAAGCACGAGGGGAAGTTTCAGTTCTATGCCATTAGCCTATCGGCTCATTGGCCACCCAAACCCCTTACTATACGCAAGATAGGCTCGCTCCGATTGAAATATGTCTTCTGAGCTGAAGCATATAATTAAATTTCTGCGTTTTGTTGTGTTTAAATGTTCCCATTTAAGGGTACGTCAAACTTAAAGGTCGCAAGACCTTCTCGCTGACATGACTATATCAAAACCTAGTTATTCCTTTATTTATGGCTATTTAAAATAATTGTTTTCATCATTCTGGGCTGTAGCCAGGATTTGTCCATGGAACTATTTGGACCAATGGAGTGAACACTGAATTGCCTATAATTCAGGTGCAGGTATACCTACTTCCAAAATTTAACGAAAATACTCGTATAAACAGATTTATTTTAACTTTTATATCCTGAGAATCTCCTGCTGTGTTTGTATGGCATAATTACGAATAGCCATCCTCCCGCATTCTTTCGTTTATTGTTGGATCTTTTCCAATAGGAGGGGGGGGGGGGTTGAACCCCCAAAACCACCTCCTTGGCTATACCTTTGCCATCGGTGTTTTTTATGTGATTCGCTTTTGGAAACAGGATTACACGTTAGCAAAATTGTAAGTTTTCATCAAGCTTTCCATTGATGGAATTTTTCATAGAGTGATCCACTTTGAGGACAAATGCCACGACCAATTTCGTAGCCCTCATCAGCGACTTTCGTGTTCTTAGGTGTTGGAGGAACGCAATGAAATAGTCAGACATGGTGGTAGAAAAATATATATTTTCGGATCTGCTTTAAATATGTACAGGAATGAATACTTAGGAAGCGAGATTGACTCTCGCAGAAGATGAGTTTCGAAAGAGAGATTTCAGTTTTCGATGTTCCATTTCTGCCTCCTTAGTCAGTCTCTTCATTCAAAACTCAAGGAAGGAACGGTAGTTGCGAGATTCTGCGCTAGTAATCGCAATCTTGTATCCCAGGAGCCGTTTCATTAGTGGATGAAGGTCTTGTAGATGGGTGCGTGGGCGTAGGCGTACGGAGCGTAGGCGACGGGTGCAGCAATTATGGGAGCCTGTTTAGTCGGGGGGAAAAGTACTCAAATTAGGCACATCAATGGGTACAAAGCTATTTCCAAAATGGTTAACGATATAGTTGCTATAATAATAGACGAACGTACTAGTTAAATGTAATTTAAGCAGAAAAAATTGTAATTTATTACTTTGATAAAAACTTTTTTATATTCCTGTATTATATAGGGTGTTAAAATAAGAGCGCAAGATTTGAATTTTAATTTAACTTTTAAAATTTTGCCAATTTGATAGCTATGTTTTACAACAAGGACTCGTTGATGCATCGTGTAGAGCTCCATGTTTACTAACTCCTTTATCTGTCTCTTATCGACCTGTGACAATCATCGACTTATCGAATCATAACAGCCAATTTGGCGCGCAATTCAAATCTTGCACTCTTATCGAAACAGGCTATATTATAATGTCGTAGTGAATATTCCTAGGCGCAGACCTTAATGTGTAAAGTTACCGTGCACCCTTTTCCTTGAAAATTATTTAATATTTTAATAATTATCATATAACTTACTGAATTGACAGTATACTATTGTATATAATAAGTTTGTCTTATGTTAGCCTTTAATTTTATTAAATGCTTACATTGCACTATGGTGAATAATTATATTGTTTAATAATAGAATTTTGGGAAAAGTTTTTGAACGTATTCTGTCTTTATCACTAATAAGTATTAACTCAAACTATTCGGCACTTAAAACAATGCGTCTTTCATGTTTGATTTCAAATTAATTAAGAGGTTTAATAAGTGTAGATACTCGTCTTCAAAGAAAGAATACATCGTGATTTCTACAGCAGATTTTCATTGACTAGTTTCGTCAACGAGTTGACATTTTCAGGAAATTAGGAAGTATTCTTTCTTTTAGAATGCGAGTTGACTTCCACGAAATCACGGTTGGACATATTAATTTAAGTGTAGGTACTGTTGTTATGAAACATAGCTGTAAACTTAGAATATCAATGAATAAAAACTGCGGAAACTCTGTAGTGTGTTGCAAATTATCTAAGATCCTTCCTTTAGATTTTATTATTAAGTTCCTTTAGTTTTTATTATTTAAAGTTTAAGAAGTGACTCCTGAAAATGTGTTCGGGACCAAGTGGCAAGGACCAAGTGCACCAAGAACTTTCGCAGTCGTACCACGGAAACCTGATTTAGTATCTCCAATTCGCGCTCAGCCTTAAAACCCTCAATAATGAAGAGGAATTATTTAATGATTCGTTCGTAGATATTGGATTGTTTTTTCATATCAACTTCTGAAAAGTTTCGCGGAAAAGCTCCTCCTGAGGATTCTTGCGGATTGCTTCACAGCAGTCATTGGTAGATTGGATATTCGGAAAGCCTTACCTTGTAATCAACCCTGTATTGGTGGGCGTAGGAAGTGGCGAGGGGTACAACGTGCTTCACCACAGGTGCTGCGTAGGTCAACACTGGTGCGTGGGCGAGAACGGGAGCGTGAGCATACGCCAGGGGGAAGCCGGGTGCGGCAGACACGGCAGCCACGAGGGCGAAGATAGCGAGCTGTGGAAAAATCAGAAAGACAGGTTTTTGTTGATGTAAAGCAAATGGTCAATTCATTTACGTAGGAAGGTGTGGAAGGCTATTTACATGGGAATTCCTGTAATATCTTCCGGTTGTGGAGACTTTTAGACGACGAATCGTCGTGGGATACACCGCATGTAATGCTTATCATCAGGGCCGCGCCGTCCTATGGGTGCAAGGGGTGCATCGCACCCAGGCGGCGGCATCTACGATAATGGGCGGCAATGGAAGCCTAGCCAACCATTTTTATTATATCAACAACATTATTTTTTGTTTCTTTGTGATGTACACTACTTGTCTAGCGGGGACTATTATGTGAAATTAAAGACTGACAAACATTTAGAGGAAAGCATTACGGACAACTCAAGACGAGAAAGAAATATTTATGCAGTGGATTTATTCGAAGAATTGGAATCAATAGAAATTTTTCTGGTACGAAGAAGAAATCCTTTTTAGGTTTTGAAATATAAATTTACCAGAGATTTGATCGGAATCTTTCCTAAATTGCATAGCGTGTTTTCAACGGAGATTTGCTGTTAAGATACTCAAAAGGAATGTGAACTATTATCTCAGAATGACCATTCACTATGTCAGCATACGGAGTATGCATAATTAACCATTACTGATGTTTTGTGACCAACGTAATCTGTGAAACTAATTCATAAAACAATGATTTTTCTAATTTTAAGCTGCACTTTAGGAAATTATGGTTTTGATGTATAATTTTAAGGGGCGGCGAAGCATGTTTGCACCCGGGTGGCAGGTGGCTTGGCGCAGCTCTGCTTATCCTCGACCATTTTCTACGAGATTTACACAAGTAACTCCACTACCATCACTACGTACATACGTATATAAATTCCCACGATTCGTTTTTTTATAACTCACGCCGCAGATTTTCCGCTTTCACTTCATAGCGTTTGTCCTCTAAGCGGAAGCGGGGCAGCTTGCATGCCTAATAAAACGCTATCGCAACCCCGCGCAACACTTGAGATAATATTTGATGACATCGGGCGTAATTGCGTCACAGTCGATTCGGATTTAATTGCGTCCCTTGGGGTGAAAGCGAAGGTGGAAACTATCTGATGGCGAGGTTTGACATCATTGAAAGGACTATGGGAGTGATTTAGTTGAATGCTCTCGTGGGAAACATTTTCCACGGGTCACCACTATTCAAATTGTGGCGTTGCAATACGGTTTTTGCTTTGAAAAAACAGCTGCCCTAACGTTTAGGGTTGGTCTCAAAAAGAGCTGGAATTCGGTACTTGTGGAACGATAAAGAATTCACATTCGAAAATACTCGAGGGAAGAAAGGCGTCTGATACTTCCGTATGATATTTTCTGATTTATATTACTTTCTATTGCATCTATTTTAACCGTTGGACTTCTTTTTCGGGTAAAGTAAATTCCGGAAGATAAACCAATTATATGTTATATCAAGAAAGATGGAAAGCAAATTAACAATATACTTTCCCTCGTAATGTTTACGATGGATTCATTATGCATTTCCAATTTCTAAAAAAATGTACCGAAAGGCTGGTGCAATTTATTTTTCGGTAAAGATTGTAAGTTCTTAAAAGTTATTCTAGGAAGTGTCATGACCGCTATTACTTAAGTATAATCATTTGAACATTAATGAAAGCCTTACATTTATAAATTTTCAGGTAAACATCCCTGATTTGAGAAGCAAAAGGAAGGACGAGGAGAAATTTTTATAGAAATTGTATTTAATCTAAATATTCTAAGAACTTCCTTTTTTCTTTATCTGTTCCTCCATTTCGCAGGATGTTTTTCACATGTAACGATAACTTGTTCAAAGTAAAAATCAAGCTAAATATATTTTAGGGACAAATATGAAAATGGCGTTGCCAAAAATTGCAGCAAGGAGTTGTTACCCCTTGAAGTCTCTACCGAAGAGTGTCTAAACCTTTATTCCTTTCCCATCAAAACATGATTCCATATTTGTGCTTTTTCCCCATTAAGGCTTGTTATCTAAAGTGAGTTTCCGATGAAGTGAAAGGAATGCCTCGAAGTTTCCCTTCATACCAAACTGCGATCAATGAATTACCCTAAAATTCTATAACGGTGCATTCCCTTCCTCACTGTCCTTGGAGACTGCGGCATACATTTGCGTGACTTGGCACAAAGTCAGGCGTTAGGGAGTAAAAAGTTAAAAAGGCACGGGTGATCGATCAATCGCTTCTCATCTGGAAAATGAAATTGCTGAACGGAAAGGGCGGAAATGAAGTAGCCTTTTAAGTACTCGTATTATAAAAGAGAATAATTATGTTCCTATGAACGACAATGCTTTGTAAGGTGGAATATGGCTCAGAACAATTTCTTGCAGAGTACTCAGCGCTGTGAAGCAATGCTAAAGACAATAAATTGACGGGATATTAATGCGGTTGGTGTCGATTTTCATGATGTAGCGGAAATTTTCCCTTGAATCTTATTCTTCTACAGTGATAATTATGTGAGTTATAAAACGGTTCGATGAAATCGTACAAAATGGAAAATAATACTTTTAAACAGCAATTTCTATAATTGTTGTTCATTGAGGAGCGACTACCTGGGGGCACTCGGATAGCCAAGTATCCAACACGTTTCATGTCGGTGAAATTGGTCCCGGGTTCGATTCCCGGTGGGGGCCTATGAGAGAAATGACCTCAGCTATCGAAGCACTTTTAATAATACTACTACTACTACAAAAATTCAATTAAGCCTACCTCTATGCTTATTCCTGCGAATCGTCTTCGAAAAACCGCTCTTCTATTTAATCTAATCCATAGAAGAGAAAGAAATGAAGGAGGAAAAGTTTGCCGTAGCCGGGACTCGAACCCGGTTTTCCCAATTCCTCTAGGTTCGAGTCCAGGCTACGGCATACATTTTCTGCTTAATTTCTTTTTCTAAATTCAAGCATGTAAACCATGCGATTCTCATCGCTTTATTAATCCATAGATAGCAATATTTTTTACTTTTGCAATCCACGGAATCTTAATTATCTGTATTTAACAGTAAATTCTAGATCTGAGTGACAAGAAATTGCCATACGTTTATTATCTTAAAAGCAGTCGTTAAAATTTCTCCGTGTTCTTTACGTGGCTTCCGCGAATAGTACGAATGAAAATTTAAGGAGAGGATTAGAACCATAATTCACAACTCGTAGGAAATCAGACGTATAAATTGACGCACGGCCGAAAAGTTTTCTGGAACACGTACAAGCGGATGTACCCCATCAGTCTAATACTCGAGATAACGAATTTGTTTCGGCTAATCTCGATAACTTCATGGGCTTATTCAAAACTAGATTCTGGAGAGTCTCAACAGCTGGAGATTGTACGTGTCCGAAATCCCTGCAGATTCTAAAATCACGTTTTCCTACCCTAGAATCACTTCGGAGGTAATAGAGTTAATCCTTAAGGGAAGGTGCACTCACCAGCTTGAACATGTTGATTGGTTGATTGGGCTGGAGGCCGAGATGTGGACGCTTCGTTGTCTCTTAGACAATTGATGATGAACATGGACTAAGCTCTCCTTTAAATAGCGTTCCAGAGGAGGAAGTGAGAGGAGATAGATGGAGGAGCGGTAGGGGAGGGAGGTGGGTGGGAGATATCAAAAGGGTCTCAAGGGTTGCGTCGAGGAAGAGGTGGGCGGACGCTAAGAAACGATTTCACGGGGTTTTAATCGCCGGTCGCTCGTTGGGGGTGTCTGGGATGGGTTACCTTCCTCCCTCTTCGCGGCGATGGGAGGGCTTCAGTTGGGCAACCCTCCCGTTCGGAGTTCGGTGAATCGTGGCAAGGTCTTCACGCGCTCCCGGACGCTCTACCGGGGGGAACGGCGCATTTCAAGCAATCGGTTGTTTTCATTTCGGAAAAGTGGAGTTGATGATGGGATGGGGAAGGTAACAGTCTGTGGTTTACACGAAGAACATCCTGGGCGGGTATAATGGGTCCGGTGCATTTTTCAGTGTTTTGGTATGGCCGCAGAGAAACCTGACGAGCTGTGCGTCTGTAAATCTGGTTTCACATCTAGTATGCTGCGCCGGTATGCCGAATATAAGCTCTAAGTGTATCTCGTAATATCCCAGAATACCATATGCTTGAATTTTACATTCGTTCCCATTGATCCTATTTTTTCCTGCGCACTTTTCTACTTTTTACATATTTTTTGTTCGGTAGAACTTAGTTTTGAAAATTTCAAATGATTTTATTCCATTCATAGTATTCCATTCTTCATCGCTTTGATATTTCCTATCATTCGTTAAGTTGCGTATGGACGAATCCAGTGGCATTGTCGTACTCAAATTCTACGGTACACTAGGCAAATATAGCAAAAAATACGCTAAAATAATACATACACATTTTTGCGAAAAATGGATTGTTACATATATAACTAAAGACGGAAGAATATAAATTTGCACACAGAAAAATATGTTCGTGATACTTACATAGTATCCCTTAAATCCTTAACGTGGTAGTTTTATCATGTTTAGTTTTTCTGATAGGACTTCATGGTCACCGTCTGAATTTGAACTCGGACTATGAATGATGAACTTAAGCAAGTAAAATGGTTCATACCAAAGTAATGGTTCGTACCGCAAAGTTTATACCAATTCGTTAAATTGGCGGAAAAGAGGTTGAGAAGCACTCCTCCGAATATCATTCTCCTGTCACAGGTGGATTTCATTGGATCATCATCATTACTACGTTACATATACTGTTTTCATTACATATGCACTATTTTCAATCAGAATATCCCTTCAATCAGAATATCCCTTCAATCTATATATCCCTTAAGTACACTCCATCGTTAGGGGAATTGGCTTAATTTATTTCAATTGTTACTCATCTGTCATTATTAACTTAATTAGGCGATTACGAAATGTACTTTTTCCCGTATCCATGAAAGTTTATCGTTACTGTACACTGTTAAAATTGTATCGCTATGTATAAATATGGTAACAGTGTCAACAAGAAAAGAAATGAATTCATCGTGGCCTAGGAGTATGCCGATTTCATAAACCATTCCATCTTTTATTCATCGAGGAATCAAATTGCCTTTTCCTCGTTGCACACGATGTATAATCATAAAAAAAATATAATTGCATACCAAAAAATATGCACCAAAAATTAAATCCTTCTTTTAAAGGAGCAAAGAAATGTGGCATGCGCTAGCCATTAACTTAAAATTGCAAGTGCTTAACTGTTGCGCTATCCATAGACATTTGCGAGCCCTATGTACCACGATCATTCAAAACTGATCCGATTTAAGTGGCAAATGAACACTGATTGCAAATCAAGTTTACCAAGTGTAAGATTTTTCAGGGCTCTTGATAAGCCTTTAAAATTACAATGCATGTTCCACTGTTAGTCCCCACAATACCCTACCCTTCTTTGTAATTCGAGTCATTTAAGCAATCGTCTTCTTCTGTTCCACGAAGATTTCGCTCCATTTCCTTGGGAAGAATCGGCCGTATACCGACATCTCTCATCATTTGAATAACGACGAGAATGTTTCGGCCTTAGGACCGAGATTTGGACTCTCTCTCCCGGCGTGTTTTTCGTGGATAAGTAATTGGCTCGTTTTATTCCATTTTTTTACGCGTTTCCATTGTAGTCGCTCGTTTTCCCACGGCTCACATCATATTCGGAACGAGGAAGCGCGTGGTGTAAGGGAGAGAGCGTACGCCAGGATTGCCCGCCAATTTTTCGCGTTTACCTATGAGAAAGTCAACATTTTACGACAGGAAAACTCAAAAGACAATCAAAATTATGACGTATTGAATTTCTGGAGTAGTGCTATCCTTTTTCCGTCGGAAATTCTTTCGGAATAAAAACTAAATCAAGTTTTATTCTATAGGTTATAAACGCGTTAAACTCTTTTAATTGTCGCGTGATTATCGCGCTCTACGCTGAGCCTGTTAGGAACAATGGGATTGAAAATTAGGTTAATGGATGCGATCTTTTAACTCACTGATTAAGACGCGATTTTTTATAGCGAAAATGGATTATATTATAGACTATCGTTCCTTTAATTTCTTTATTTGGATTATGAATGCAATTTCCATAATGAAGAAATCCTGCGAATTAATCTTTACAGAAACTTTCTAAATTTTTCGTAATAACTTGGGAAAAGGAGTAAAATCCGCCTCAAATTTAATTTGCATTTATCATTTGATTTGGTCAGCAGCGTTGTTTTGCGTAACACTGGAATTCTTTTCTTTAATTATGTCATTATATTGTCTGTAAAGTATTCAGCCCAAAGGCCGGTTGGGACCTCATCCCCTCCACCATCAGCTATGAAGAGCTAGAAAAGGAAAATGAGGCTCACTAGGCAAGATGAGGAGTGAGGTAGTTTGCCCTTGCTTTCCTCACTGAGCCAGAAGGCTATAAGCAGAACAAGCCCACGTTATTGAAGCACAATGTCTCTACGAGTAACACTTTTCGTAACAATGCATAAGGAGAAACCTTAATTAATGCTATTATTCAGCATAACTCATACCTCAGTAGCTTTCGTATCGTCACAGCCATAAACAAGACTGTAAATAAAAGATACATTTCCTCCGTCCTGTACCAAATGATAAATGATGAATAGATATTTCATTCCTCAAGGCATAGTAGTAGGACCCTTATTATATTAGAAGTCAAAAATACAGGCAAAAACTTCGACTTTTTGATTTGTTATTGTCGCGATTAGATATTTATCTCCATCCATTTATGGTCTTCTTTATATTTAATTTAGCGAAAGGCTTACACTCACTTTGAAGTTCCTACTTATCGGACGCAAGAAATATCTTTATAGTGTTCCAAGGTGGAGCATGTTCGCCCTTACGAAGTAGTTTGTTATTCTGCTCACGATTTTGATCTTAGCATTCCTGATGGTTCAGCCGTACACTGGGCAGTGCAATATTCCTTAGTAATAAAGGTAACATAACTTTACTTGCACCTTATTGCTCTTTTGTTTGACTCAACGGTTTCTACCTGAGGACCTCATGCACATCCTGCTACTTCATATTGATAAGATAAAATAACTCACTTTATCGCAACCTGAAAAATACTCGTTAATTTATTTAAACAGGGCTGTATAGTTTTCTATAGTAATATCTTTATTACACATTATATATTATGGTATCCATGGTTTTTTCCCTCCATTATCTTTAACTAAGTCTTTGCGGGACACAAAGGATATAATCAACGTCTTAATCAGTTGGCAAACTTGTTGAATTGACCTCATAACAAGGAGATATATACATGCATACGTCTTTATTTGGTAAAAGTAAGGACTAGCAAATACCTTCTTCCATTTAACCCTATACAGAATATAGTATGAAATACATAAAACTATTTCATATTTTAGGCAAAAATATAAACCACAATATTTAAAGATTTTTACAAGTAAGAATAGCAAATAAGGCGTCTTAAGCAGTATTTTTATCATGTATTTAGTGTGACCGGTTCAGAGGAAAAATCATGTATTAAGTGGGATAGTGTCTTAAAAGGAAGTGTTTTAAATATGTTTTTATGGAGATTTTTAAAGCCGAATATTACATGCATATCAACAATTTTCTGAGTAAAAAGTTTTTATTGCAAGAACAAACATTACATAAAATTAAATGAACAGCTGGACACGTTACAAAAAAATCACTTAAGATAGTAGAAATTACGAGAATTTTAGCAATTGAAACGTACTACAAGATAGTAGGTATGTGAGTAATATAGTTGGCTTAGCGAGACAGTTGAAAATGAAAGATACGTTGTCCTTTGTGTTGTACCAAAAGCGCATGATATTCCATTCATCAAGTTACGGTAGCAGAACAGATTAGACATGAAGTAGCGAGATCCTCTCCGGCATCTTAAATACCTTTCAATTACGTGTTTGACCGGAGAATGAGTAACTCGTTTCCGGGTCTTTAGCTGCCTTGTATATGGATGCATCTATGCATAAGCGGCCCCTGCTCCTTTCTCGATGAGACATCCCTTGGGCGAGTGAAAGCGGTGCGTGCGTGCAATTCGGTATTCCGACGCAGTTGGGCAAAGACGTTGCGAAAAATTGCTCGGCGGATCGCATAACTCGGCGGGGCGAGTTTAGATTTTGGGGCGGATAAGGGTCGAGAGGCAAAGAATTACACGGAAGGAAGCCGCTAAAGCGATAAAGGCCGAGGGAATGGACATATTTCCACTGTCAATTATGGAGAGGGCGAAATGCAGTACGATATCATCAGAACTTTCGTTTCGCGCGGCAATGAGCGACGGGTGGAAATCGAGAAATGATCCGAAACAGTTTCCCTCGCAACGGTAATAAAATGACATTGTTCTCCTCGTGGGAATTTCTTTCAGGCGACTCGGACTGCGCAAGACTTGTAGCGGCGGTTAAAGTTTAGGTAATTTCCTCGCCGTGCTATATGAGGTGGGCAACAATGAAGAAACCCTTTCCTCCGGGAATTTCCCGAAGTAAACGCTCACGGAGCGGTCTGAAACACGCATGCTAACAATTTTCAGGATACTTGGAGTAAAAGTGAATGTTCTAACGGACAATTCTAAGAGTTTACAAATATCTGGACACCCGGAGGGGATAATGCTTTTCTCGTGGAGGTGCTAAGCGTTATTGCATTATACCCAGTTAAGAAACAAAGGGTAATTAGAGTTAAAACAATTCTCTCGCATTTGAACGTGGGTTTAATGCGAGTCGTTGACTTTTGAACTAAATTAATTTTTAATTATTTCGGATGACGAGTATTCACGCCGAGTAGAGAAATCAAGGGGTTATTAGAATACAAAAATGTTTCAAAACTGTGTTCAATTTCAGTCGTAAGCTTTTGCGTCAGAATAATTTTCAATTTATTTCGGATTCGTGTCAGTACCCAATGATAAACAAAAAGGTTAATTAGGATCTAAAGTACTCTCTCGAAGGAGACCTGTGTGGACTTTTCTGTTTCATTTCACCGGCCAACGTATCAACACGTTCACTGCGGATTCCTCAATTTCCAATGTATTTATCACTCCAACGGTGGAGTGATCCACAGTGAACGTGTTAATGAAACTATACGAGTAAGAGGAAACTTTGGAAAGAAATTACATGCACCTCTATCTTATAATTTTGTTCGAACTATTTTCACCAGATTCTACATGGTCTCTTGGCAGAATTACGTAAGATTTATGATTTCGCCGCGCAGAAAATAGACTGGTGCATCGCTATTCACAATTTTAATAGAATACTCCAACAGCTATAGAATATAGTAGTAGTAGTAATTTTTTGAAGGTGCCTCGACGGCTAAGGTCATTTTGCACCTTCTCAGTATCCATCGGAAATATTTTCATTGGAACTTTTGCAAACGCTGATAATGCTTTAGTTGACACAAACTGTCCGTCTGTCTGTACGGTATTCAGCCTGATGACTGGTTTAAACTTCATTCCTCTACCGCATCGAAACGCTTCGGAGACGACTAAGCAAAATGAGGGGTGAGATAGTCTTCCATTGCTTTCCTCACTGAGACAGAATGATATAAGCAGAACATATCTACGTAAGTCAAGCACAGTGACTCTACGAGTAACACTTTTCGTGCCATTCAAACAGTATAGACCTTAATCAATTCATTATTCAGCATTACTCATACCTCAACAGCTTTCATATTATCATAGCCATGAAAACTGAGATAAAATTTAAGGAAGGATTCATTTTTCTCTATTCTGTACCAAAAGACAAATGAAAAATATTCTGTTCATCAGGAAATATTAGCAGGACCACGAAAAACTTATGAGGCACTTTTTGAAAAGAAGATTAGAGAACCTTCAGTCGTGAATTAGTTAATCGATTGAGATTCAACATAATTATTTCATGCATATATATTTATCAAAATATATACATTTCTATAATAGAATTCTTATAAAACCTTGCCTGCTCTTGATTCCGTCTTATTTTAATAAACTTGTTTTGACCGCATGTACCTATTAGGACCCCTGTTTTAGGAAATATAAACATCTCATGGAATTTTAGTTTCTATTATAATATAGGAAGGCTTAAAATAATGAATAAATAATGCTGGTGATTACCGGAAACATCGTCTCAATAACTTCCGTCTCTGTCATAATTTTATTTATTTTTAAAAAGTCAAATTCTAAGTAATTTTTTATATCACAAATGATTTTAAACGCTTCCGTCCGATGGCCATTTCTTTAAGCTCGAAGACATGTTTCTGATAGAATGAAGGTATGGCGGCAGGGAAGGTATGGAAGGAAAGAAGATAAATTCATAAGAATACTCCCAAGAATCCTAACATATACAACCGTATGCTAATTTGTACATTCTTCACGATTTTCCACACTTGAATAACTAATCTCTGATATGTTTCAAATTTTCACTAACGACATAAAACGAAGATGATGTGATTCAATGAAACTTGGTCTAATATCAGAGGAAAAAATTCGGTCGATAGCTCTTCACTAGACCATAAAATACTGTACTCAACTTTTTTCAATTTCTGTGGAATGCTTTGTTTTTAAATCGTGCAAAATTTTGGAAGTGTTACGATATGCATTGTTGAGTTGCCATTTTTCCATCTATGTCTACCAAGTCTACTAACTCCATCTGGAGTCTATAATTTTTCTTGATCTTTTAGGGCATTAGCGTAAGAAAATTCCATAAAAATTAGTCCAATCTTCATTTATTTTTGAAATGGAATTGGAAGAACTGTGATTACACAGAGGCTACTCGTTTTAATTTATTATAATACGTATATTTTTCGTCTAGATGCCTGTGCTCGTCCGCTATTTTCTAGCTAATTTTATAGTCTCATTTAAAAGTGATCAATAAACGGATGTAATAAATGCAATAATAAATATTGATGCAATAAACGCATGACTTTCGCTCTCCATTTTTGCATGGTACTTCTTTATATGGAAAGGTTCGTATTTCAAGGCCAGTTATTGAAATGACTTTATCTTTAAAAAAGCGAGCCAAAAGTATTTCATATTCTCCTAACCTTGATAAGCCACGGCTCGAGAGGCCACGATTGAGGTATCTGCTCATGAATATTAATCCAACGCACAAAATCACGTCCCGAAAGCCTGAGTAACCCTTCACCTCCGTTCTTCCTGAATAATCTTTTCTAATGAAAGAAGTAACGGTTTTGTGGTCAAAAATAAGAGAGAGGACAGCCAATGTAACCGAAGGACACACTTAGAGAGGAGTGAGAGAGTGTTTCGATGCAGTTTGAGTGACAAGTTGAAAAAGCTGTTCTAGCAACTATGTGCTTTTCATTCTTTCTTTCTGGAGAGTACGGACGGAGATTATAGGATAGAGAAACAAGGGGAAAACTCGGATCGGAAAACCACGGTCGAAATGCGAAATTTAACTCATCTGAATTAAAATAAGCGAGGAACTCCGATCGCCTATAGTTATTATTGCGGTGTTTTCTAATGGACCTAATTCTAATTAATTTCTAATTTTCTAGACGATTTCTTCGTAGAACCGCAACCGACAGTTTCCAATAAAGGGTTATAAGAACTTCTGTACCGACATTATTTCTACTATTTCTCATCTTTTCTTTATGTTTTCTTACTGAAGCTTTACCGCAAGTATGCATCCGAATGAGAAGCAGTCAATTCATTGTCATTGCAGATGAAAGAATAGATGGTATTATTTTTTTATTATAGAAATATTGAGGTTTAATTATTTTATAATAAATCAGTATTCTTTACAAGGAAAGGAGGTTTTTACGATATTATAGCTAATTGGATTGTTCATAAAAGGGCTCCTGGATAGCCAAGTGGGCAGTGCGTTTGCCTTTAGTGAAACCAGGTTCGATTCCCTGTGGGGGACTTTATGTGCGATATTACCTCAACTGATGAAACTCTAAAAACAGTACTACTTATACTAGAAGTCATGAATGTGTTAATCCTCTAATTATATTCATTTAGCTAATACCAACTATATACCGTTTATCGGTTCATCTAGTTTTCTATTTACACACTGCAGAGCATGGGTTGATTGAATGCTTAAGTTAAAAAATGGATTTTCATTGATTTACCTCTGTAGGGAATCGTACTGTACGCGCTTGACTTCACAGAGGGTTTATGATAAATTTCTACATCTCCACCTACATAAATATTGGTACCCTGCAAGCCGCCTTTAGGCGTTTGTGTGTGTAAGAGGTGTAAACATTCAAGTTTTCCAGTTATATCTTAGCTCAATGTTGTCGCGTATCGTTCATGGAAGGAATGAATCCCTAAAACGGCTGGTCCTTGCATCTATTTCACTTATTTACGCTCATTAAAGTCTCTACCGAAGTAGCAGGGGTGTCGCGTAATACCGATTACGTCTTCCGCAAACGTACTTATTTTGAATTTATCTAACAATCGCAGCCTAGCTTCTTATCGCCTTTCAAGGATTCCCAACCTGCGTCTCAGAGCACTTGCGTAATGCTTCTTGTTTTATTGTAGCGTTTTTTAACAATTCGCATCGCCTTGTGCTGTTTTTTTTTTCAACTTCGCGGGTACATGTTTCATTCGTCTGATCCCATATATTCGCCGCACATTCCGGATGGGGCCTCACCACGGTGAAAAAACATCTCTCTCTAAACGATACAGACTCAGGGCTAGCCTTGTGGTAATTATTAATATTAAACATATTAAAACGCTCCATTAGAATGAAATTTTTTCTATACCACTAAAACTTCCACTCTAATGGAGCGTTTTAATATGTTTACCACAAGGTTACNACGCTGCATTATTATTATTATTATTACCTACGATGTGCTTTATAACTCCGAGCTTTTCAGTTGATTTTTCGGTTAAAATTGCTCCAGTTTAAGTTTTAATCTTAAGGGACTAATTTCCATGATATATTTTCGGGATTCCACCGCGATGTACGTAGCAGCAGCGACGACGTTTCGCCTACGTTGCAGTAGGCTTCTTCAGGTCGAAGAAGGACTAATGAAGTCCCTTAAAGGGACTAATCTTTTAGACTTGTAAGAGTGATTTCGAGATATATTCAACTGACTCGACTGCCTTCATATTCTTTCCACTAATTTTGTCCGGGTCATTCTGACGCAATTGTTTCCTTTCGAAGAAATAAACTACGGATTAGCTACTTACACTAAGCTATAGTTGAACAATTTCGCACCACCTATGATTACGAGCTAAATCGTAGAATAACGCAATTCGATCTTCTTCATCTAATAAATTAAATTTCAGTATTTGATACTTAATTTCGAAAATTTTCTCCTTAGTAAGGCCCTCCCTCCGCACAATCTCGCGTACCGCTTTTATATTTTACAAAACTTAATGGAAATTGGAAAGAGTAGGTTTTTTGCAGAAAATATTTAACACCTTAGCATTGAAAAAGAAATGACCCACAATGGGGAGAGCAGTCACAGAGAAGGGGCAAAAAACTAGTGAGAAAACAGCAATAAAATAAAAACCCCTGCACGAATTGCAGGTACAAAAACTTCATAATACAATTTCAGCTGTCATGGTTCCTTTTACAGATGGACGCTGCGTTATTTAAAAATAACCGGATTAAAAAGAAAGGACATCTCAGGGGTTAGCTCTCAAGATTGGTGCAAGGACGCCAAAATATCGCGAGGATCCTATTAAATTTAGTGGAAGGTCATGTCCAATGTAGGTGACGGTACAAAAGTAAATAAGTTAGATTCACAATTAAAATTCTCGCTTTTTTCTCGAGCTCTAGAATTGCTCGTAAACCTTGGATGGATGGTAACGTCACCCTCACGTTTTTGTGACTTCTATGAAATCTGCCGTAAAAAGTGCGTGAAAATCAGCCGTTAAAAATTGAGATGTTGCCTCACCACCAAGGTCTCTCTCTAGGTGTCCCTAAATTCAGGCAAACTGTGAAGTTTTAATAGCATGGACCACTTCTGACGTCGATGCAAATTACGATCTCCAAGGTTCTTCAATGCGAACTTTCCATTTTGCTCGATAGACATGCTTGCGATGCATGTTGTGCATAACTTTGGTCCGTTTTCATGGTGGTCGTGGAATCAGCTTCTGAACTATAGATTCCGAAATGTACGCCAGAATATTTTTAAGCGCCCCTTTTCCCGTAAGAAATCGTGAAATATTTAACGGTTTGTATGCACCTGGAAACTTTTTGCTGCAATGAGAAGATCCGTATAAATTAGGACAATAATTGAAACACTAAGAAAATTAAGGAAACTTGTCTATGTCTATGTTTGCACCCTGCAAGCCGCCTTTCGGCGTGTGGCAGGGGGTGCAAGCACCATGACTCTATTTCCTTAATCGATTATTTTCGCGTATCGTTCGCGGAAAAAATGAGTTCTTGAATCTATTTCTCTGATCTTTCTCGCATTATCGGAACGGCCTATGTAGCATGGTGAACGCATTATATCTGCTACATCATCTCTAAACGTGCTTTCTCTGAATGTATCCAGTAAATTGATCCTTTGTTGAAATTTTCTAACTTCCAAAGATTCCCATTTTGCGTCCTGGAGCATCTGAGTGACGCTCACTGATTTATCGTAGCAATTCTTCACAAAACGTATCGCCTTTCACAATTTCCTATAATATCTTTTTTGTCATCATCCTTGTTTCTAATCCGAAGTTCTCGTACTAATTTCATTTCCTTCTTCATTTTATTTCTCTCTGATGTTGCCTTCACCTCCTTTACTTATTATAGTTCCTGTTCTGTTGTTGTATTGTGCATTTAGAGTTAAGATCAGAGGCGTAGACAAGGGATGGGTTTTCCCCAATAGAAAAGATCCGAGAATAAACGAAAGCATGCAAAAGATGGTCTCCCACAAGTATGCGTGTACTAGGTTGTTCAATAAGTTTTGTCGTTCCATAAGAAAAACACGATTTAATGGTTTTAAATGCATTTTATTATGTATTCAATATGATTTTCCTGAACTTCGATACACTTGTTCCTGTGATCTTCTAATTTATGGATTCCATCCCTGAAGTGAGAATCCGGAAGACTTTCGAAATACGCTTCCACGGCTTCTATTACCTCTTTGTTCGATGAAAATCGTTTTCCACGCATGAATTTTTTGAGATGTGTGAATAGCCAGAAGTCAGAGCGAGCTAAATCTGGCGAATAGGGTGGAGGTTGCAACAATTCGTACTTTAATTTACTGATTTTCGTGATAGTATACCATGCCAAGTATTCGCAGGACAAAAATAATAAAGTAAATCAGTTTCTATTTGGGAGAAGTTATTCCTGCCCCTGGATTGTAAGCAAGGCAGTGTGTCCAAAGGTCCAAAGCCCCCCCATGGTCCAAAGCCCCCCCATGGACAAATCCTGTCTACGCCCCTGGTTGAGATGATTATATATACAACTTTCCATTTTACTCAAATTTTATTTGTGATAAGTTGTCTTTTTTGCCCTAATTTTCGCTGCTTTTTTGTTTCATTTATCCTTTGGCATGTCCCGGCAAAATGGGCATGTCCCGAGAAAATAAATAAATCGTTAAATTTAATTTTTATGCCATGCCGGGCAATTTTTAGCGCAATTGAGGATTGAGAGTTTGAATCAATTACTATATCCCTCATTTGAGAACAAAATTTAACGCCAATAAATTCTTAAGTTACTGAGGAGAAATCAGTGGAGAGAACGTTAAGGAACTTAATGGCTCGATTAAGATGTGAGGATTCAAAGGTTATGGAAATCATTTTGTAAGAGACTTCGATGGGAGCAAATTATGAATGCTTTGGCAGAAATGCAAGTCATTTAGGAATTTTCCGTCTTTCGGATGCGGAAGAGTGGCAACGGATATTTTTTTTCCTTTTGAAAGAACGAAATTGGAAGGAGGTGTGTCCGTAGGAATGACCTCTTGAGCAACGCCTAGACTGTTCTATCAAAAAGTCTTGCCCTTGACGAATAGAAAACGTTTTAACTGTTTATTGAGACATTTCCAGTATAATTTCTCGTTTCAATGTCGCTGCGATGATTTGAAATGTATAACTTCACGAGATAAATATCGATTTCATTTTTATTTAGAAGACATTCAGAGGGATAACGGCCGGCTGAGGTTTTATTGCGATTGTAAGAACCTCTTTCAGAATATTCCATCCGGTTCAACCTATTATGAGACCTCAATTTAAAGTGAAAAGAATGTGTTAGTCTTGGCATTCGGAAGAGAAAGAGGTCCTAGAGGGAGTCCCTCTTTTCTTATAATATTTCCTACGTAAGTGATATTAGTAAAATTATTTAAATTTCCTCAGCATTTCTCCAGGGAGTTCAACATGAGAATATAGTCCACGAATTAATAGGATGGCCCTCAATATAGCCTAGGTATAGATAGGATCATTAATTTGATCTAATATTATTGTAGTAATATTTTTTAAATGCTTCGACGGTTGAGACCATTTTGCACATTTGTGCCCCCACGGAGATTCTAACACGGAACCACCTTGATCAAAGAGGACCGCGCTTCCCAATTGGCTGTTCGGAAGCCCCTGTAATAAAATAAATGTACACACGAGGCGGAGGCATAACTGGTATGCGTTATCATAGATTTTCGAAGACACATAAGAGTTTATTAATGCTTTACTAAAGGTTAACTATCTAATGAGAGCAATCAGTCACTTGAATATCTTTTTCTCAGTCTCCTCTATAGCTTTAAATATAAACAATATGGAAAATATTCCAAAGGAGAAACGGATCTGAAAAATAGTGAGTTGACTGGGATTCGAACCCAGGTCTCCCACTTTCAGGGCAGGTTTTTCTAATCATCGAAGGTAACACATCCTTTCCCTCATGGAAATTATTTTTTGTATGATCGAAAGAATTATTATATTTTGCGAGTTATTTTGTTTTCACACAATTTAGATTTTGGAATATTTGAATGTATGCGATATTCCATTCATGTGTGGACCCATCGTTCCGCATATGTGGTCTAATGAAGCATACTAGATTCCGATGAAGATAGACCCTCCCTCTTCAATACTACAAGGGATTAGTCAAAACCAGAAATACTCCGCGGCCTCCGAAGGTGACAAAGACATGCGCGTAACCTGTGTTCAAACTGATATGCATCCAGAACCGAATATTTGCCAAATTTTATTAGAGACATCGCGAGAGGATTTATTATTATTCCTTCAAAATTTCCGCTCCGATATACTGTCGTTGGGTGGTTTCGAAGGATAGGTACAAGTCCATTTTAAAAGGGAATATAAATTCAGTTAGTGTAAAAGTAAATATAATTCAGTGAATTGACAGAAGTTGTTCTACTTATGTGATCCTGCCACCACGTCTTGATGAATAGAGTATCTTTCTTATTACCTTATTATTCTTATTTACCTTTTGACCCAGGATAGAGGAGCTTTATCTTCAAAATTACTTTCGTCCCAGCCCTGTTTATGGCTGAGACAATATGTTCCCTTGGACTTCTATGCTTGTTAATTTCGCATTTCGCCTTTCCTTTCTCTCCTTTATGAGAAAAAACATGTCTATATCGTTTTCCCTGTGAATAGTTCTTCAGAAAATATGACGTAGGGAAGCGCTTTTCAATAATAATAATATTTATTAATGCCCTGTGGCAGAAAGCCACCTAAGGACAAAACCAAAAAATAGCACACAAATCCTTATTGTCACAGTGAACACAAAAAATGTAATTGAATGATGCAAATTCAGAATAATATAATATATATACAATTTAAATCACAATATACACTTGTATTACAGTTTCCGACGATACGCGTTATATAAATATTTAAATTTTTGTAAACTCCGTGCATTTCTTATACTATTTGATAGGGAATTCCAAAGATTACCGTCAGAAACAATGAAGAGGGATAGTAGAAGTTATCGTCGGGAGTCCTTTTGTTCTGGCATTTGCTAAGTGAAGGTCGACATAGAAAGTTATGAAGTAGATAGGTGGGTCTTTCATTTTTGAGCATAGAGTAGATAAATGCACCCAAAATGTATTTTCGTTACAAGCCAAAAATTAATTTTTTGTGCCTTTAATTACATCGAAGGGCAGGCGTTTGAAACCCTTAAGGGCTTCGTCTTCACGAGCCCCTCTGAATACATCAATGAGAATACTGAGGTTACCTGTTGCAGCATTTACATTTCTGTTTATTTGATTTGAGCCAAACGGATCTTACCAGACTGAATGGAATCCGTGATAAAATAGGCGGTCGCCGAGATGAAAGAGGTGTAAGAGGGGGTGAAGAGTTGTCAGAGGGGAGAAAACAAACTGAGGTAGCACAAGAATGCGCTGCAGGTGGAGTCGGAGTGGTACTGCCGTGGGAAGTGGCCAGTGCGTAGATTTCAATAAAACGCGCTTTTCCTTCATTACATGCCGGATTGCATTCTTCCGTGACATTGCATCCGTACATGGATAGTAAATTGTTTCATGGATCGCCGAACTCTCCGCGCGCTGCATTACTTCTGTAAGAATTTTTCGATTTTGTCGGAAATAAAAAAGATGAAAGCTTTTTAAAGAATGTCTACGAATATAACGGCGTAACACTCGGAATTCCCGAAGTATGTACAATTGCGGAACACCGCATTAAATTATCCTCAAGCTCGACTTTTAGTTTCCCCAACCCTCAGCTTAGAAATTTATTGAGCAAAACGGCAGGATTTAATTCCTCTTGAGAACCTGGGTGAATAATTTTAAGAATCTATTGTGATGAATGTAAGAATTCGTGTCGAAATATGAGAAATCATGCGAGAAGTTGCAGCTGTACATTCAGGTGCATGACTCTGCAGTGTTTCGGAGCATCTCGGAGATTCACATAATGCGTGTTAGATAATACCAGAAGTGACGCATCAGTTTATCTCGCAGTTTCGTAACATAACTGTACCATAGGAGTTCAGAATGGAGTCGCTCCCAAGTGTCTCTCCTGAAACCACTTTAATAGGACTTTATAGTCCATCTCATGTCAGTAGAATGATCTCAACAGCTGTCTATTAATAACTATTATTAAAATTAATATTCAAAAAGTTAGGTTTCAAAAAGAAATTCAATTCTTTGGTATTCGACTGGATTAAGCTGACACAATACAGAACCCTCGTTTAAGGTTTCTCATTAACAGAGTTTTTCCGTGTAAAAACAAAAGAAATTATTATCGACTGAGGGTCCATTTTCGAAAATATATATTCAGCATTGCTCCCTAAAATGGGTATTTCTGTGCAAATCAATAGCTGCATAATTTTTATATAAGCCTGCACGAATTGACTCTCGGATAGGAAAATGGAAAAGTTAATCAAGGACTTTGAACTCCTTCGGAAAATTTAGTAAAAGCTCCGTACTCACAATCAGTATAGCTCGGGAGGAGCGTGACATTTCCATAGGAGCGGAAAATTGAATGAATGTTTGAAGTTTGTAATCATAACATTTTAGGATTCCAGAATTCATGAATGATACCCAGGTTTCATTTTATGAGCTGGATGTCCCGAAAAAGTGTGCTCCCTCGCTTTCCTATAATTAATTCAATTTTTACTAACTGAAAATCAATATGATAGATGAATTTCCTATATATAGGTACTGTTTGAAATTAAATGCATATGTTGAAGTAATGAAATTGCCGATAACTTCTTTCATGGCCCAAAAAATTTATCTTTGTAGACGTATGTTTCACACCACGCCACATTAGCGTTACATTTATATTACAATTAAATTAATGTAAGTACATAACATTTTGGAACCACTCTTTTTTCCGTTTGTGTTATTTTTTTGGCAATGTCATGCACCTCGGCGTGAAGCAAATTAAGAAATATTCTATTTACCTTATCCGAAAAAATCCTTTCTTACGCCAAAATCGCGAGATGAATAGGATAATCGAGGATATGTGCTTAATATAGTATTTTCTGATAGTGTAAGATGTTGCGTGGAATCAGCTGAAGATTGAATCTAACGTTTACGTCCTTTCCGGTCTAAATTTCAAGTTGATGGCGAAATGACCTTGCTTAGAAGGAGATTCTGCGTTGCGTGAATGAAAGTTGAGCGATTAGTAAATCACTATAGCCTAATTGCTCAAGTAGCTTAATTGGCTGTCAAATTGACTTGCTCCTCCGCATTTTAATTCCTGGAAAGGGTGAAACTTAAAACATACCTTGAGTAGTACATATATCTCATCCCGTCTTAAATACATACATACATCCCATTTGTATAAATTTTTTTAGTTCTTGAGGACATTCTTACTACGAGTTTCGTGTGATCCTACCCTTGTAAGGAAATATACAATAAAGAAAGAACCGTGAAAGAGAGTAAGTCACTTTGCAGTGAAAGTTGCCAATTCTGAGAGGAGATGATAAAGTTTTTTTAGAATGGAATGCAGGCGAAAATTATAATTCACCTATTTTGTCATCAGCATTACTCTGCTTGGACACCAACGATTTCAAATCGGTACTTTTCTCGATAGAAATGGTTGCTACCTATCCGGAATTCCCTTAATTAAATAACAGAATCAGATAAAGTCCAGTGAATGGAATTGGTGAGCGATTGGCTAAAGAAACAAGGAGCAATAAATTGCTAGCGAACTACGTCTTGTCATGCAACTAAGCAGTTAAGATCTGCGATACTTCACCTGCGATGACGCCATGTAATCCCAATGCAATGAAATAATCTAGTCGAACGGATGAAAATCCGAAGCTAATGAAAAGTGTTTCAAGAAGTTCATTATTCATATGATTCGACGACGTTTCTTTTTCTTATAGCATGTGAATTATTCCGGGGACTAAATCATACCTCAAAACTAAGGATTCGGCCAAAAATGTTCCTAACTTAAGGAGACTACATCTTAGGTATTCATGCACATTTAATTTTATTATATTTTTACGCTAGTTTTTTCTTTACGTTTTTTTCTATCAGAATATATCAGATCAGAAGTATTGTTTTGTATATTTCCTTTCATTCCTCTATGGGAGCCTTCCTTAGCATAAGTATTGTCATTATTTTATGGTACCCTTGCAGACAAATGGCGAACTTGAGAAAAGGATTAGCTAGCATTACCAAGATACTCCTCGACATAGGATGGGAAACGTTAGAAGGAATGAGTTTAAATTTTAGGTTAAACTTTTTCGATAGTTGAAAAGATAATACATTCGCGGAAGGCGTAGTAGGTATTATGTGTCCACCGTGTTACAAAAGCCGAACAGATACTGTAAGGAACACTAGGGATATAGATGCTACAACTTGCCTCAAAGATTCACTTCTCCCGTGGAAAATATGCGATGATAATAGGTTATAGAGATAGACTCATGGTTCTTTCCCTCTACACTGGAAGACGAATCGTCGGGCACATGTGCGGTTACAGATGCAGAATGTTTGGTGAGTAAAGATTAATTTCGAAAGCGAAAGATTTAGATTGAGTAAATTTCCATTTCGGTCAACATTTTACAAAATCTCTGGAAGAGAGTAGACGTACCAAGAGCTACTATAAAAATAGAGGTAAAAAGTTAATTTCAGAAGTAAATTATTAAAAAATCCATTGGAAACAAAGTTTCGGAATTTTTCTGGTTAATTAAAGCAAAATTAATAGCGAAAGTCACGTTACATAAAAAAATTTTTATGATTAAGATCAGGGNTTCGCCGTCCTCTTATCAAAGAACCTCCGTTAGCGTGAGTTTTCATCTCGTTTCTCTAGTTTACCTCATCTAAATGCCCGAGACATTGGCTAAGACGCGTATCGAATCCACGAAAAGAATCGACCAAAAGAGTAAGAACTACTTTTAAAGGAATATAGTTTATTATATACATACATAACTTTTCTACCTTTCGGTAGGTTCATGTGCCCATATACCCCATTGAACGCCATTTCTTACGCTTCCTGGTAACTTACCCCACCCTTTTTGTCATCTAACAACTTTTCTCTTTGTCTTTCCCTCTGCATGTTTCCTTTTTTTCTATCCTTAATAACATTTTTAGCTATCTCTTATTATATATTATACATGATATATTATACTATAAGAAATGCTTCTCCGACGTATCGAGACGGCTAAAAAAAACCGCCGAAAAAACAAGAATATCATTTATATAAATGAAGTTGGAAACTTTACATAAACGCAGTGACTGCTGCGTATTGTATATCGTTTACCACGGCTGGATCACGAAAAATTACGTGAACAATTTCATATTACTTATTATATTTACGATGCCGAAATATTGCTGTTTTATATTTTGAGAAATATTTAATGTAGCAATTGTTCCTCCGACGTATCGAGACGGCTAAAAAAAACCGCCGAAAAAACAAGAATATCATTTATATAAATGAAGTTGGAAACTTTACATAAACGCAGTGACTGCTGCGTATTGTATATCGTTTACCACGGCTGGATCACGAAAAATTACGTGAACAATTTCATATTACTTATTATATTTACGATGCCGAAATATTGCTGTTTTATATTTTGAGAAATATTTAATGTAGCAATTGTTCCTCCTCGATTACATTGAATGAAATGCATTGAATGTATTATGAATTTTCTCGTATTACGATCTACCTTCGTTTTAGACGCTTTAGATACAATTGTTGCTTTTAGATACAATTGTTGGTTATTTAAATTACACTATGAATTCGCCATATGGTAGCCATGAAGAAAGTCTCCGTCTTTGATTGACTGGCACTGAAATACATTTACCACAATATCCCCCTGCTTTTTTTTATTTATTTGTATTTACTTGTAATATGGCCTTCTGACCAGGTGGCAATAGTGGAGAGAAGTTTAACTTGTATATTAATTTTGATCTCAATTGCCTGGCATTCGCCCAAAGACGGAAGCGAAACCTCTCCAAATCCTATTTAACGAGAATCGCTTCAGAAGAGGTGGAGNTCGAGCTTTTGTAGGTAATATTAAAATTTATTTATTGGTAAGAATATTTTTTTAATTAATTTTTATTAATTAAGTGATAGTTTTTGTATGTACATGGTCTCAATCTACGTTACTTCATTTACGATAGCTTGATGCGGGCATGGGCACCGACGTTGGTCGAAGAGCTTTGTTTCGTGATCCTCCGGTATCAAAGAAGAGCACGATCCCATTTCCTGTTTGCTTAATTTCATTCCTTAAAAACCCGTTCGCTTTTGGGCACTTCCCGGTCGATCTCATTCTGATTACTCCTTCCCGATTACGAAGCAGGGCGCACTTTCTAAGACGAACGTATGCCGATTAACGATCTTGTAAACCGTCTGCGTAACCTATCGACTCGCGCCATTTGACAGAAGCGTTTTTCGGTTCTGCAACGGCATCCGTGCGGAAGGGCAAGAGCGATCTTCGCTGCGTCCTCTTTCGTAAATAAAGGGCTTCGTGCGGAATGCTGTCTCCCTTTCGGGGGCATCGTCTCGGAGCACGGCCGCCGGGCGTGATCGAAAGGAGGGTTTTGGAGCGAACCCAAGCGCTGATCTAAGCGGAAGTGACGCAAGCGAATGGGGCGATCACGCGAACGCCGTGCTCATGAGACGCGGCGCATACCGGCCGCACTTCCGACAACATTGCTGGCGGTGCGTCGCGAACCATTTCGCGTGGTTGCCGAGGGATTGCGTCTCCCCGCATTCTTCCGCCCGTGTCTCTCTGTCACCACTGCGAAGGACGTTTTGAAGTTCTTGGGAAGAGCTACTGACGGGTCGGTGGGAAGTTATGCTCTCATGGATTCGACTTCTTCGATGGCCTCTCAGGATTCGTTAGTGACGTAGACTGAATGTTCAGTACTCTATGAAGGTGGGGAATAAGTCACCTTTAACCGAATCACACCCAGAAGAGTATCCAAAATTTTCGTTTAAGGGTAATATTATTTCAAGGGGTTTGAACTTAAAGATCATAACCAACAGTATAATGAAGGTGTTACATCCAACGTTATAATGCATAGTTATTGATTCTCATCATAAGAAATTATAAGGATTAGGAAAAGCATTCCCAAACAGTGTGGAACAGACGCGGTATGGTAGTTCAGTGGTTAGAATACCTGCCCGGAAAGAGGTAGATCTGGGTTCTAGTCCCAGTCATTTCTCTATTTTTCACACCTGCTATTCCTTAGGTTTCAGCCGCACATCTCTTCCTGCTAAGTTATACACCTTCCCCCTATCCTTGGAATATTTTTCACTTGCCTTTTGGTACAGGACATAGAAAAATCTATTTAATTTACTTCTGTACTAGTTTTGTTCGTGGCGGTCGTGATTTGAAAGATATGTTGCGAGCTTTCAACATATTTATTGATAAAACTCTTTAAAATTAGGCTCTATAGGGCGTACTTTCAGAATGTTCAGAATTAAAGGGGCTACTGCCCGCTAGCTACCCCTTCTTGGTGCGCGCCTGATCACACCGGAACTCTGTGGTACGGTGAAAGTTGAATTTTTCTACCCTCAGTGCTGTATAGATTTGAATACAAAGCGCGACAGATAAGCGCTCATATGCTTTAGGACGCAAGATGGGGATCTTTAGAATTTAGAAGATTTCAATAAAGGATTAATTTACTGGATAAATTTAGAGAAAGCACGTTCAGAGATGATGTAGCCGATATAATGCGTTCACTATGCTACATAGACCGTTCTGATACTGCGAGAAAGATCAGGGAAGTAGATGCTAGAACGAATCGATTCAAGAACTCATTTTTTTCGCTAACGATACGCGAAAGTAATCGATTAGCGAAATAGAGCCATGGTGCATGCACCCCCTGCCATACGCCGAAAGGCGGCTTTCAGGGTACTTTCATAGACAAAGATATACACGAATGTCAGAGGTTGTTAGGATATGGCTATTTTTAGTATTTTATAGAATTCAACCAGAAAACAGGTTGGATTTTCAACCCATCCCCTGTAAGATCTCAAACACTTTGAAGAGGGAATGAGGTGACAAGGCATGATAGAGTTCGGTAGTCTGCCCCTGCATTTCTTCTTGAACCAGAATTGCATAAGTGGAAAACATCCATTAAAGTGCACAGCAATGACCCTTTGAATGATACATTTCTCTATTAGGCTCTTCAAAAATCAAAGCCATTATTCATCAATCATACATCGGTAGCTTTCATTATATCACAGTCATGAACTCGACCTAGGAAATAGTAAATAAAGGGCATATTTTCGAAAATATTGAAAAATTCGAAAATAACGAAAATTTGTAATTACAGCAAATTATGAAACAAAATTATTCCAAACACCATTAGGTTTCCAAAAAATATTTATTTTTATCCTGTAGTCAGCAATAGAACAATAATTTAAGGTCTTCCGAAACCGGTGGAAATAGTCAATGAATTTTCTCTAGCTTACAATGAATGTAGACATTTAAAGGATGTGGTTACAGTTGCGTTTACCTGATCGATTATAAGCGAAATTCATTTATTTAAAGCTGTATTTTTCTCAATGAATCGATACAACACATTTAAATGATTGTCTTTGCTTCTTGTTCTTTATTTTAGACATGCTAGGTTTTAGGTATGATTACTACAATATATACCCATAAATTCGATTGATTAATCAAGATGACTTCTCGAATACGTGACTTGGAAGCATTAGTATCCCAGTATTTCTCAACTAGGTTTCCCCGATATATTGCCAAGGGCTCTGCTATAAATAGTTGCAACCATCGGAGGCAAAGAAATAAACTTGAATGGAGGAAAATAATAATTGTAATTTCAATAAACTTGAAATTTGATTGTAATTATGGCCAAATTAATAATTAACCGGTGAACTAATTAACAATAGTAACTGTTCTAAGTAAGTAAGAACCAAATAATAATTATTATGCTGAAAAGTAATTTAGTAGTTAAAATAGTTATTTTTTAGGGGTTTTGCCAGAGGAGAAAGGTTGAGGGCATAGGCGTAGATTAGGGGTTTCGGGATTGAACCATGCCATGAAAAAGGAACCAAAGATAACGTGAACTATCGTAAGGCATCGCAATTATTTTGTATGAAAGCTATTACTATCTTTATGTTTCAATGTAGAGCACTAATGTAGATAAATGTGATGAGGCATTTTTGGGAAGTACTCTCAAAACCTTTATAGGTACTTTGACAAGTTCACGGGGCTGGAAAAATAAGCCAAAATATAAGTAAAACTTGCAATGAACCATCCGAATTGTTGAAATATTACTCATGCAGCAATGTTAGATTTTTTCATTTCCTATAATCTGTGCCGTTTATTTCTCTCATTACATTTTGGATGGATATTTCCTTCTCATGGATATAGGAATTTTAGCGTTTTCTCCGTGGATTTGAACAACCTCCGTAGACGAATTTAAACTACGCCTCCGGTTGAAAGACGCTGGCTTAAAATATCATGTTGCTATATTTATCGGGGCGTTCCACCTACAGGAATCGGAGTAAAATTTCCAGCACGCAACATGTGATTAGATAATAGGGATTTCCTCCATCTCGTGTCTTGCCTAGATGAAGTAACTGTCTCCATCCAGGCTGTTGGGTTTCTGTGTAGAGGTCACTTTATGATGTCACTGATAATGTTTTTACTCTGCAAGAAAAACTCGGGCGTCTCCTGCTTGTTTTCCAGATGCAACCAGTCCTTAAGATAGAGCGGGTGTTTGTTATTGGTGGAATGAAATACTGCCGTTCCATATTCTACTTGTTTAAATGTCATTCGGTTTATTTATTGAGTTCTAATTATGTTTTAATCGTGAATTATTATTATTTTAACCGTGAATTATTATTACTCCAACGGTGGAGTGATAAATGCCTTGGTATCTTGGAGTGTATTAGTACGAAATACTACGAAAAAAAAAGCCGAAAAATTCGTCAGCAGAGTCGCTCGGTAGCCAAGGTATCACTATATTGTAACTCATTGATGGAAAATCTATAAAATGGAGGTTATTACAATTTCATCACGTGCGTCTCATATTTTATGAACTACAAATCTTTTTTAAATACCATGTTTATCATTTAGTGGAGGAAATCTTGGGACTGATAAAATATGTTAAGGTTAAATTATTTAGGCACTGGAGAGGTCTGTATTTAACACCACAATTTTTTGTTGAAATAATTTATGGCTATTTACTTATTATTAATAAAAATCCAATAAGTTACATTCAGGTGAAATCCAGTTAAGCCTAGAATGAAGTCGTCGCGGAGGAACTGATCTAGGAGTGCTTTGATTTGAAAGAGCGGGATACTAAATTAGGCAAAACTGATGACAGATATTGAACAGTACATAATAAAGAAGTATCGGTGCATGAAAATAGTGAAAATAATAAAATACAGTAGATTTTAGATATGCTTAAAGTCCCATCTCAATCGTGGTTTCCGAATCCCAAGGAAGAATGGACTCGAAAAAAGTCTGACGGGACCGGGAATCGAACCCGGGTCTCCTAATTGCCGGTCGGGTGCTCTGTCCGTTGAGTTATCTCGGCAGAACATTTCTTTAAGCCATTCGGGATACTTTGTGGGCAAGGACGTTGCGAGTTCGTCCACATGGTGGCATCGTTCTCAGTCTGGCTTCATAGAAGCACCGGCCGCCCAAAGTGATGGAAAGGATACCCCCTTCATGTTGTAAACACAGGAAAACGGGTAAGGGTAACTTTGCGCAAGATGATGCGCATCCCAAGGAAGAATGGACTTGAAAAAAGTCTGACGGGACCGGGAATCGAACCCGGGTCTCCCAATTGCCGGTCGGGTGTGCACCATCTTGCGCAAAGTCACCCTTACCCGTTTTCCTGTGGTTTCCGAATTTTGAGGAAAATATGGGACGTGCTTCGTTATCTTATAGAAAGGTTTCTTCCGGAATTCTGTTTTCTTAAAAGGAGACCAGAAAAATATGGCGCGGAGTATCGAGGAATTCCAATCACCTATTTAACGAGAATCGCTTCAGAAGAGGTGGAGTCGATGCAGTTGTCTACTCGAGGTAATATAAATTCTCATCGGTGTACATACCAACGGCTCCACATTTACATGCATTAACATATTGAAAGCGTCCTCGTCATTAATTCCGTAGGATAGAACGGCCTTGAGATACTTTTCTAAGGAATTATTTCCTAATTTAAAAATCAAACATAGCCTCAATATAAAACGAATTGCATCCCCTTTACAAGAACGACAGCCGAAGGACTATGGATCCCACTTTCGATTTCAAGCACATCACCTCAGGATATGCCCTCTCAAATTTATGAGGGAAATGTTTCATAATATTCAATTATGGAAATTAAGGGTGAGCTAAATGATTGCATTCTAGTGCCTCTTTCACACTTTTACCTTAATTTGGTGCTTTTTTCAGTTTCATCCATTTAACCCGCCTAAGAAAATCTAGGAAAACGAGTCTTGAGAATAGATAATAGACATGGTCGACTTAGTTACGATATAAGCGAAGTCATCCATGTGCCCTTGAAAGAAGGAAGGCAAACTATTATTCAGATGTTTAATGTAGACTCAGTAATACAAGAAAGTTAACTTCAATTTTTTATTAAGTAGAAAATGCCTAATTCTCTGAGTGTAGAATTTCAGAAAATTTTCTTACAATATTTATCCTTTTGTTATTCGGACCCAATAGTAAAGAGAGATGGATGATTGGTTTTTTAAAAGGAGAAGAGTACAGTCGTACTTGTATTTAATGTACAGTTCCTTCCATAAAAATTGAACAGCGTATTGCGTGGTGCATAATATGAGTGGGGAGAAAATTCGAGTACCCTGAACTACAATTCATTGTACCCTGTTTATATATTATTTATCTTCATCAGGTAAACAGCTTTCTAAATTAATGAGCCCTTTTACTACTAACGAATGTTTCATACGAAGGATTAGTTTCTTTAAATTGTTTATGATTAACTGAAAAAACCGGCTAAAGTAAGCTAAATTGGCGAAAAAGCCAAAATGTAATGAATATGATACGTGTATTTTTCAAAATGCACGCGCCCGCCGTAACTGTCAGTCAGTGGAGAACGTATATGGGAGCTCGCTTGCAATGTATTGGCGCACATTTGTGCGTACGTATCTAAGCCTAGCATCTGAACCTTTCGTACTTACGCGTGGTATTTTATGCATTAAAAAGAAGATCTAAATGTTTTCTACGATTGGGAGAGAAGTGGAAGAGATCTTCATATTATTACAGTTAATGATGAAAGAGATAAACTAGCCGATAAAGGTTCTACAGTTTTTCGAGATTATGGAATATTTTTAGAAACTAAAATATCCCTTTATCTCGAAGTGAAAAGTAATTAGAATCATAGTGATGACAACAGAGCAGGTATATCTAGATCGAAAACAAAGAGTTTTCAGTAAGTTATCAGATTATACATTAGACTTGGTTGAGAGAATTTCCCGCAAACTAAGTAGCACTCCTAATTTCAATTCCGTGGAGTATCCGAGCGAGACAACTCGGTTTCCGCGCATAATTTTAGCCCAACTTTATGAAGTAACTGCTAAGCTCTGGGGAAATTAGCTAAAGGCAATGGTCGTTTGCAAAAATCCAGAATATTACTTAATTAATTTATCGTCATTTATGATTGTAGTGATTAGCTTTTTCAATCCCAAACCTATTCTGATGACTGCATTCTTCCTTATTCGCTATTTTGCGCAGTACAAGCAGTTTTCGATTTGAATTCGACATGAACCATGCGTTTTTCACTGCTCATCTACTTCGCCGTTTCCGGGCTATTGGAAGTCCACAATGATGGTGAGGAGGCATCCTTCGCCGTCCCGCGTGTGCGAAGGGACGTTGCCATCTTTGATGGATCCTTCGTAGCACACGGAGTCCCATCACAGCCAAAGAAATCGAAGGAGCGATTGTTTTGCCGTAGTAGCTTAGAGGTCAGAGCATCCGCTCGGAATTCCTGGCTACGGCAGACTCCTTTCATTTCTGCGTCTAAATTCAAGCATGTAAATCACATGTTTATCAAAGCTTATGAATAAAATGTATCTTTCATCTGTTTTTTCTCAGGGCTGTGATGATATGAAAGCTGCGGAAGTAAGGTTAATAATGTGAGCAATAGTGTTCATACTAGTTACTCGTTATTAAAAAAGTGTTGTTCATATGGTCATTGTAATGCACTTGCATCGTGGACCGCTTACATACCTAGCTTAGGAAGGAAAGGGCAAACTACCTCGCTACTCATGCTGTTTAGTATACCTCATTCTCTCTCCAAAGCTATTTTGATAGCCCAACATCTGGAGGAGGGCTCCAGGCCCAACGTCGGGTTGGATAGTTTATTTTCATAAAAAATTAATAGTAATAATAATTTTATTGGTCCATAAAAACAAACACAAGTTAGTATAGAACAAGTCAAGCGGGTTATAAAAGATATATACAGTCATAAATGAAGGAAAATTTGATATATCTTACAATGATCATATTTACATATTCAGGAAATATACTAATGCAAATACTTACAAACATGGATATACATTTACATATGTTTTCCTTAGAAGAATTTATCTACACTGTAGAATGTTTTACAAAGCAAAAATTCCTCAGTTTTTTTGAGAAAAGTGTACCATTAGCATCCTTCAAAGTACCAGGAAACGCATCGTAAACTTTCAAAGCCATTATCTCCGTAACTTCTTACAGTTAGGCTAAGTCTATGCGATGGAGCCCTCAAGAAAAACCTTCCTCTTGTAAAGTGATCAGATCATGATTATCTTTCTGTTTATCATATTTATCTATGTTTGATTGAACATGAACAGCACAAGCATAAATATATGATGAAGGCATTGTCAAAATACCCCATTCCTTAAAGAAAGGTCTAAAGGATTGCCTTTCAGTTAATTTTGAAGTGATAATAGAGATGTTCTTTGTTTGATGGGACATGTGCTTCGATAAAATCAACGGAAAATGTTGAATACGTTTGTGTGTGCAATCCATTGCCATGAAAGTGATTTATAATATAATTCATAATTTATCCTACTGTTTGTCGGTTGGGTCAGTGCTCATTTTAACCTCAAAGCCTACATTTTTTGCTAATAATAGGTCCAGATTGGGAACGAGGCTTATTAAGCAAGATGAGGATTGAAGCAGTTTTTTGTTGCTTTCTTCAGAATGCTATTAGTGTAAAATATCCAATTCAGTATAGTATAAAGACCTTATAAATATCCCTGTTTTAGCAATCAGTAGTTATTGACCGGGATGACGTCATTCCTCAGAATTTCTTATTGTTAGTAGTTTTCAGCATTACCGCGAGCAGAGCTGAGACAAAAGTAAATGAAAGATATATTTTTCTTTATCGCATATCTAGAGAGAGGAAAATATTCCGTAAATCTGATCCTAACGATTTTCTATAAACTCTTTTGTCGATGTTATTGGAAAAGTATTTAAAGGATGTCACATTTTAAAGAAATCAGCAGAAAGTTCTAGAGATTCCTACACCTTTAATCGGTTTACATGATGTCAATAATTTTACTCCTTCCTTGTAACATTTATAAATAATTTTCCCCATGAAAGTGTGCATGAGTTTCTCTTCCGTTGGTAAAGGCTATTNTGGAAAAATGTAAATAAGGATCAAAATAACCCTGTATGATTTGTATGCATATAAATATGATTTAATTTGTCAATATTGATATTAATGTTGGTGATGATTCATTTACCATAGTCTGGGTTATTAATTTCCAATAAATTCGAAAAAATATTTTTTTCAAAAATCGTTCTTCTTATAAAATTCGAATGATAAGTATGAATAATTGAATAAAGACTTTTTATAACAATACCGATAAAGTTATGATACAATAGTGGTGGATAGCATTACGTTAAAAGACATTCTGGTGAGACGTAAGGGAAATAGTAGAGAATTATAACTAATGCAAATGCCAAACGATTTCCAATGAAAATATTTTCTTAGAAATAATGGGTCGAAGTGATTTAATAGTGTAGTATTTTAACAACAAGTAAATGCATGTAAGAACTCTGTGTATTAAATAAATGGTTGCTTAACGAATTCCTTTCACTTTTAGGACTCAATGCTGTGCAACTGTATCGTGACCATTTCATTCCTCATTTTCTTTGTATTTTTCTAAAATGGAGTGGTACATTTATAAGGATTGAGAAAATTGCTATCTTTTCATCGAGGAAGATATTTTTTAAGTTAGTATACCTTTTTGAAATCTCCAGTATCTGTTTGAATATCTATTTGAAATCAACGTCGGAAAGATAAAGTGTTTATAGTTTCGTTATTATAATTTTGAAATTTCCTGCTACTTACACAAGAGCTGTCAGGGGACAGTATTGCAAAAGTTCTTTCCGCAAGGTCTCCTACGCGATTAATATATTTCCTCAATTAATAATACGCCGTAACTTTCCCTTTCGTTAACCTATCAGTACGCGTCCCTCAAAGACCGCACTAACCACCGTAAAGATAGTCGTATCACGAACGGTACACGAGCAATATCTCACATTCATTTTCATTCATCACCTTCACGTTTGGATTTATATTGATGGAAAATTTGCTCTCGCCAAATTTTCTTACTTTTTTTCACCTCTGGATTACTGGACATCTTTAGCACCTGACCGTGCAGTGGAGTACTCCATGCCCATGTGTGTACTTTAAATAGATCAATCATAATCAATAGTTCTCGGGATTCCCTTCTGTCTCTCGTGATTTTTAAGTTGATGGGTCAGTCATTTAGTATCGATATTAGTTGTGGATGAATTGAATCAATAATTGATGCCAAATACAACACTTAATATACTGATATATTCCTCTTCACTCTAAACATACGTACTTAATCAGTCTTAATATCCATTGCTTTATTTTTATTATTGAGTTTACATACGTTAACGTGCTAACGTTCTCAACCCTAGGTCCCGGATATGAGTCGCGTTTAATCGGATCTTTGTGTTTAGGGAATGATGAATGAATGATAATTATTAAAATGAATGTAAATGGGATCATCTTCCAGCTTCCATTGTAGAAGTTGTTGTTGTTGTTATTATTATCATCATCATCATCGTCATTATTATTATAATTATTATTATACGTTTCGATGGAATAAAATTTTATAGTAATTTTATAACGTATTAGGTTGTATCGTATTCAACCAGGTGGACGGTTTGAACCCCTTTCACTATTAGCTACCAAGACTCCTAAACAGGTAATTAGGCCCACTAGGAAAGATGTGGAATGACGTACTTTGCCATTCCTCTCCTTTTTTTCGCAGGATTCAGTAAGTAATAACCTAAATGAATCTCATTATTCATCAATATTCACACATCACTCATTTCATTACAGCCATGAGCAAGAAATGGAAGATACATTTTTAGCATTCCATATTAACAGGTAAATGAAAATATTCCATTCATAATTTCGAATGCTTTAATATTTTTTTTCTGTAGACAAACCATTCTTTTTCAGGTTAGTATTGGCGTACTACTAAATAATTCCCTTAAACGAAATATAATTACGTCCATTACTCGAATCCATCCATTCATATCCATTACGTCAAATTATTGTGAATTGCTGGCATCTTTTGAAGGCGCGGATATAAGTATTATTGGATTCCGCATTTAGTTCGGTAGTGATTTATTTTTAGAATCAATTAAGTTTAATTCAAAGGACCTCACCGGTCGCGACAAATTCGTAATTTTTTCGGATATTGATTGTAATTATCGATTTGAAAATGTGAATATTTAAGTACATTTTACTTTAAATTAAATTTTACATTAAAATACCTAAATATGAACCAATATATCTGAATTATTTCTCACGAAATATTCGGTTTCGCTATTTTCGAAATAATCGGTATGATCTATAACTTCCGGATTGCAAAAATAATCGTATACAACCGTTAGCTACATATACGAGCTCCGCATGGTATCATTTCTCTTCCAAATGGAACTTGACAATGAAATATCTCAGAATCGGTTTTTTATCCTTTTATTGAGAATTTCCGCATGAACTCACTCTCCAAAGGTCACGGATCGCATGGAAAAGAGAGAGGATTTCTCTTCTTTCGTCCTTTAATTTCTTGCAATGCTTTTTATGACGTGGTTCTCTGTTCCATTTACGAGCTCTGAATTTTTTTACAATTGTATACCTTGAGAATGAGAGTAACTCTGTTTTATCGTTATTCCAAAAGGATAATCCCTCGCATTGTTCAAGAGAGAGAATGCGCCAAAAAAATAATAAGAGTGTCTCTCTAGTGCTATAGTAAAATATTTCCCTTAGCTAATAATCTCATGGCTAATAATTTTTGCTATGAAAAGTATAACCGGTAAATTGTAAGTTAATACATACAATTTTTTATTAAGAATATACCAAGATATATCGCAGCATTATTTTATTTACAGTAGTTTTATTTTATTTACACATTCCTACCCTGACATGCACTTCAGTCAGTACCGAAATAGTTGGAAAATGAGATCATTTGTACATATTTTTATATAAAAATATTGTAAAAATCACAGTTTATAATTAAAACATCATGAGTTACTGTTTTGCGCTGGCATTATACTCGTAGATCAACTACTAGGGCTAAATTGTCTTGTTTAAACGATACTCTCATCTTTGATATCTTTATCAATAGTGATTTAATTCCGATAAGGGCCGGTTCGCTATTTCCTTCTAAAATATCAGCATCTAATCAGGGAAAAATTGCCTTAGATTGATACAAACAAATCAGTCGAGTTTATATCGAATTGAAATAGGCATAAAGATTCAATGCAAAACTAAGAAATGCATTACATATTTATTTGTGAAGATGGAGGGTATTCTTTTATTTTAACCCATTTTCCCAAACCCTTAGGAGTTCTCGGAACTCTATTTTGACGAAGGTGAATACGACTCCCACTACACAGAGATTCTCTTTTCAGACTGCACGATTTTCTTAACTTCTTTCTGTTCGCGTGCCTTTACGTGTTGCAATTGTGGGAAAATGCTTCCCTCAAGATGTACACACAAACAGATTGAAGAAAAGGGGGAATAAAGAAGTAAGGCGTTTCGTGAGGGAGTGAGCACTTTCAAGAAAAGCGAGTGCTAGGAGAAAGAAAGGGCTCCCTCCCTCTCATTGTGTGAAAGAAAACCACTCAATGCGCAGAAAAAGGAATAAAGGGAGCGGAAACTGAAGAACAAGAAGGCAATTCTCTGTGTGGCTTGACTGAAATCAGGCAAAAAGGGCGTTCCCTAAATCATTCTCCGGAGTTCCCTCTTTACCATTGTAATTCGTATGCAAATCCCACGTTTGAAATAAAACTTGGCCTCGATTTTTCCAAATTAAGAAATCTGTTATGAATTCGACCAACTTCCATTTATGGTGGAACACGATAAGGATGGCTTACGCAAAATGCATTTCATTCTGCGAAAACGGTTGAATTTCTATATAATTGGCGAAAAAATGAAAAATGTTATGCCGCAGTTTTATTCAATAAAGATCTTATTTTATCACTATCGGTTGGTGAAGCTATTTTTTTGGGAAATAGTAACCGCCTCCTTAAGTTCAAGATCATCAATAAACTATAAATTATAATTTTCTGCAAATTGAATAAATTTACGTCAGCATAGTCGCTGTTTACCCATTTCTAGGCATCATTTCCTCAATTTCCTTTAAGAAAATATGTCACTAATATCTTTCAGTTAAGTGATAAATCATGTATTCCAAATGACTGTACAATTCCAACACACTCCAAGTACTCAGAGCCTCCAATGTACTCTGTTAAATAATACTACCAGGGATATCCTAACTACTTCATTTCACTATCATGCTATAACTTATTCAGTCTCTCTCTCTCTCTGTCTGCATTTATCTTTGTTTGAGACATGAGTAATAGTTACTGACATAAGCTTTCTTTCCGTCGTTGTACTTTATTTTTTCTGAACGCAATGAAAGATCCAATTTGGTGATACTTATATGTATAGTAGCTATAACAGTAATTCGTATAGTATATTTTAAACATCTATTTCATTTTTTATGTATTTGACGAAGTTTAATGTCATCTGGTGTGGTAACTTTTTCATGCTGTTATATCTTTGTTTTTGTTTTTTTTTGTTATTGGTCAATGTTCTTTTTCCTCTTTTTTCAGGTTATAGAAATAANATTCTGTTTTCTTAAAAGGAGACCAGAAAAATATGGCGCGGAGTATCGAGGAATTCCAATCACCTATTTAACGAGAATCGCTTCAGAAGAGGTGGAGTCGATGCAGTTGTCTACTCGAGGTAATATAAATTCTCATCGGTGTACATACCAACGGCTCCACATTTACATGCATTAACATATTGAAAGCGTCCTCGTCATTAATTCCGTAGGATAGAACGGCCTTGAGATACTTTTCTAAGGAATTATTTCCTAATTTAAAAATCAAACATAGCCTCAATATAAAACGAATTGCATCCCCTTTACAAGAACGACAGCCGAAGGACTATGGATCCCACTTTCGATTTCAAGCACATCACCTCAGGATATGCCCTCTCAAATTTATGAGGGAAATGTTTCATAATATTCAATTATGGAAATTAAGGGTGAGCTAATTGATTGCATTCTAGTGCCTCTTTCACACTTTTACCTTAATTTGGTGCTTTTTTCAGTTTCATCCATTTAACCCGCCTAAGAAAATCTAGGAAAACGAGTCTTGAGAATAGATAATAGACATGGTCGACTTAGTTACGATATAAGCGAAGTCATCCATGTGCCCTTGAAAGAAGGAAGGCAAACTATTATTCAGATGTTTAATGTAGACTCAGTAATACAAGAAAGTTAACTTCAATTTTTTATTAAGTAGAAAATGCCTAATTCTCTGAGTGTAGAATTTCAGAAAATTTTCTTACAATATTTATCCTTTTGTTATTCGGACCCAATAGTAAAGAGAGATGGATGATTGGTTTTTTAAAAGGAGAAGAGTACAGTCGTACTTGTATTTAATGTACAGTTCCTTCCATAAAAATTGAACAGCGTATTGCGTGGTGCATAATATGAGTGGGGAGAAAATTCGAGTACCCTGAACTACAATTCATTGTACCCTGTTTATATATTATTTATCTTCATCAGGTAAACAGCTTTCTAAATTAATGAGCCCTTTTACTACTAACGAATGTTTCATACGAAGGATTAGTTTCTTTAAATTGTTTATGATTAACTGAAAAAACCGGCTAAAGTAAGCTAAATTGGCGAAAAAGCCAAAATGTAATGAATATGATACGTGTATTTTTCAAAATGCACGCGCCCGCCGTAACTGTCAGTCAGTGGAGAACGTATATGGGAGCTCGCTTGCAATGTATTGGCGCACATTTGTGCGTACGTATCTAAGCCTAGCATCTGAACCTTTCGTACTTACGCGTGGTATTTTATGCATTAAAAAGAAGATCTAAATGTTTTCTACGATTGGGAGAGAAGTGGAAGAGATCTTCATATTATTACAGTTAATGATGAAAGAGATAAACTAGCCGATAAAGGTTCTACAGTTTTTCGAGATTATGGAATATTTTTAGAAACTAAAATATCCCTTTATCTCGAAGTGAAAAGTAATTAGAATCATAGTGATGACAACAGAGCAGGTATATCTAGATCGAAAACAAAGAGTTTTCAGTAAGTTATCAGATTATACATTAGACTTGGTTGAGAGAATTTCCCGCAAACTAAGTAGCACTCCTAATTTCAATTCCGTGGAGTATCCGAGCGAGACAACTCGGTTTCCGCGCATAATTTTAGCCCAACTTTATGAAGTAACTGCTAAGCTCTGGGGAAATTAGCTAAAGGCAATGGTCGTTTGCAAAAATCCAGAATATTACTTAATTAATTTATCGTCATTTATGATTGTAGTGATTAGCTTTTTCAATCCCAAACCTATTCTGATGACTGCATTCTTCCTTATTCGCTATTTTGCGCAGTACAAGCAGTTTTCGATTTGAATTCGACATGAACCATGCGTTTTTCACTGCTCATCTACTTCGCCGTTTCCGGGCTATTGGAAGTCCACAATGATGGTGAGGAGGCATCCTTCGCCGTCCCGCGTGTGCGAAGGGACGTTGCCATCTTTGATGGATCCTTCGTAGCACACGGAGTCCCATCACAGCCAAAGAAATCGAAGGAGCGATTGTTTTGCCGTAGTAGCTTAGAGGTCAGAGCATCCGCTCGGAATTCCTGGCTACGGCAGACTCCTTTCATTTCTGCGTCTAAATTCAAGCATGTAAATCACATGTTTATCAAAGCTTATGAATAAAATGTATCTTTCATCTGTTTTTTCTCAGGGCTGTGATGATATGAAAGCTGCGGAAGTAAGGTTAATAATGTGAGCAATAGTGTTCATACTAGTTACTCGTTATTAAAAAAGTGTTGTTCATGTATAACATGTTCATGCATAAAATGATCATGTATACAAGCATGTAATCAACGAAATGTTCCACGAAATTGAAATATTAAATCGATCGAATGCGATTTTATTCATAGTTCAGGGAACCATGTGCAGCAGGTACGATTTTCTGTACTCTGCTTTTTTACCTAATTCTTCAGTTTCTTTTATGAAACGGAAGCATGCTCTCGGTCTTTCGGGTATTTATTTCTCTCCCTTTGTAATCTCAAAAAAAAAACATATTGTAAGCTTGTAAAAGTCATTCGATTACAATTAAAAATTCCCCAGAGCAACCTTCCGTCTCGCAAAGAAAAAAATCCCCTAACCATGCGTATCGCCGCAGATAAAAAAATGTCTGAAAAACGGGGAATTTCGTATTTTTTCTCTGGCGACACGTTCGTCTGCGTGCTTCAATGAAGCGAGGAAAACAGGGAATGGCATAAAAGTGCACCATTTCGGTCCCGCTTTGCTATGCCGTGAGAATGGTTTCTTTCCGACCTTATTCTCGGCTCTAAAATATGCTCTCTGGATTCAACGGCGGGAATCAAGGCACGCGCGCCCATTTCCAGCGTCCATGCAATGCAGATGGAAGCAGAGCGTGACGGCCTCGGCTTCGAAGTCCACGTCATTCCTTTCGCCTTTTTTTCGCCGTCCTCTTATCAAAGAACCTCCGTTAGCGTGAGTTTTCATCTCGTTTCTCTAGTTTACCTCATCTAAATGCCCGAGACATTGGCTAAGACGCGTATCGAATCCACGAAAAGAATCGACCAAAAGAGTAAGAACTACTTTTAAAGGAATATAGTTTATTATATACATACATAACTTTTCTACCTTTCGGTAGGTTCATGTGCCTTAATATACAGTTAATGATGAAAGAGATAGACTAGCCGATAAAGGTTCTACAGTTTTTCGAGATAATGGAATATTTTTAGAAACTAAAATATCCCTTTATCTCGAAGTGAAAAGTAATTAGAATTCTAGTGATGACAATCACTAGAATTCACATCACAATAGTGATGTAAATCACATGTTTATCAAAGCTTATGAATAAAATGTATCTTTCATCTGTTTTTTCTCAGGGCTGTGATGATATGAAAGCTGCGGAAGTAAGGTTAATAATGTGAGCAATAGTGTTCATACTAGTTACTCGTTATTAAAAAAGTGTTGTTCATATGGTCATTGTAATGCACTTGCATCGTGGACCGCTTACATACCTAGCTTAGGAAGGAAAGGGCAAACTACCTCGCTACTCATGCTGTTTAGTATACCTCATTCTCTCTCCAAAGCTATTTTGATAGCCCAACATCTGGAGGAGGGCTCCAGGCCCAACGTCGGGTTGGATAGTTTATTTTCATAAAAAATTAATAGTAATAATAATTTTATTGGTCCATAAAAACAAACACAAGTAAATATAGGACAAGTGAAGCAGGACATAAAAGATTTATACAATCATAAATTAAGAGAAATTTGATTTGTTATTACAGTAAAAAATAAGTTTTCATTACACTATAAAGTAATATTTATTCATGAAAATTTTGTTCATGTATGCAGATATATACAGTGGTCATTTTTAATTAATTAATTATTATTATCATATACTTAACTTTGTATTGTTATTATACATAATTGTTTTAGCTAGATAGTAGGCCTTATGGCAAAAATTGTTTAAACTTTATAATAAAATTACAACTTATCGTATGGTTACAATTAATAATTACATAAAGTATACCATCAACTTATAACAGTTTCACATAATTATAGTATTTATTTCAGTTATTTCACTAACTGATTTACCTCTTAAAGATAGTGTTAACACATTGTCTCCCAAAATTCTTTGTGATGTCCATTAATGCCTTTAAAAGTGACCCTTTAATTTTCTTTAGGATTTGGTACTACTTTTGACAAGAAAAGCCCTTCTTGGTGACTGTTAACTCAGCTGTCAGATGTTATGTTAGCGACTATATTATATTTTTCTTGTTATTTATCTTTCATTGGTAATATATGTATTCCTTGCGTTACTAATGCATCTTCTCTCAGAATCATCATGTATATATGAGGAATAACAAGTGTGAAAAATAGCGACATGACTGGATTTCAAACCCAGGTCTCCCACTTTCTGGGCAGGTATTCTATGCGATTTAGCTGCACAGCTTATTATTCCTTGGGATTTAGCTGCACAACTTCAATGTGCAAAATTTAACACCTTTATCTCAATCCTCGTATATATGAGCCTATGCATCACATCTTTTCTTTATTTTGAACTCAAGATCATTGTATAATCATTAGCAACTTAAGATCTATTTACATTTATCAATATAGGTATTCACGACATGGGATGGGATAACAAGTTTAAAAAGTATGTATAAAGTTATTTATCTTTATTTATTGAGATTATGTGGAAGAGAGGAACACTTGGGCCTAACCTCGCCATTAAAGGGTCCAATATTAATATCTGAATTTATTCTCAATAGGGTTATACTAATGACAATTGTGGATATGAATGGCAAATAAAATTTCTGTGTAACATTTTGTAAATATTTCTAGAATTTGCTTTAATCTATGCCTTCATAAGTAACAATGTTTCATTTGATTACTTTTTTGTTGAACCCATTGAAACCTAAAGACAGAGGATACTATTTTGACCTAGCAAATTAGTAGTATGTATTATACTTGCTGGTATCCAGGAAATGATTTTTCAATCTTCTGATAATTCTCTCAATATTGCAGTCTTCAACACCAAATGTTATGATATTCAATTTCAATGAATAAACTAATACAAAGAATATGCCGTAACAGCCAAAAATCACATAATTTTATACAGGGAAATCCATAGAAAACTTATTGATTCCTGTTATTGATGTTACCAATATGAATCACCCATATAACTCCCTTCCTTCTCAATCCATACAAAACTTCTTTTTCAAAAACTGGGCTGCAATGCCAGTGGGTCTGTGTTGCTGGTGCATCCTTGACACTGGCCAATATGGTAGTTTGTTATTGAGTAAGAACTTATCCTTACTTACAATAGTTGAGAGACAGTTGGGATAGCCTCCATTGTGAAAGTTGAAGTGTATATTTTCCATCAGGATTAATTTTAATACACCTTAATTGTACCATCTACTTACAGTTTTTATCTCAGTCAAAGATCCACCACGTGGAAGTTGCTTCAGTCTTATTTGTGTCTGGACTAGCTGACACTCTTGTTCCTCCAAGGATGATGACAGATCTGCATGCCAGCTGCCCTTCATCTCAGAAGCAGCTGCTTCAGTTTCAGTCAGGAGGACACAATGACACATGGACTAGTCCTGGTTATTACAGGTCCCTTGCAAACTTTCTTAAAGATTCTCGCCTTCGTCGGGTACCTGATGGATCTGCCATCCCGACAGATTCTCCTGTGACATCGACTGCAAACACATCGATAACACTTTCTCCTTCACTTCCATCGACTCATTCAGTTCCAGCAACTTTAAGCCCTATGAGACCTCCAGGGCCTGGGCCTCCTAATGAAAGTTCAGACAGTGTTTCCATATCCATGGTTTCTCCATTGCCAGGGGATAAGACATGCTGAGATTATCCATCCAAAGTTTCCTGACATTTTGGATATCTCCAACTTCAGAAAGGACTGTTAATAATGGGTCAATGACCTCTTGTGATGTTTAATGTAGCTGATAGATTATTATTAATGTTGATCATGTGATTATTTATTATTATTTATGATTATCTTTTATAGAAATACTAGCCTAAGATAATCAAAAGAATAATTGAAATTTTTTCCCT
>KZ308568.1:1113899-1124761 GCA_000376725.2 Ladona fulva | reverse complement strand
ACATCATGAGTTACTGTTTTGCGCTGGCATTATACTCGTAGATCAACTACTAGGGCTAAATTGTCTTGTTTAAACGATACTCTCATCTTTGATATCTTTATCAATAGTGATTTAATTCCGATAAGGGCCGGTTCGCTATTTCCTTCTAAAATATCAGCATCTAATCAGGGAAAAATTGCCTTAGATTGATACAAACAAATCAGTCGAGTTTATATCGAATTGAAATAGGCATAAAGATTCAATGCAAAACTAAGAAATGCATTACATATTTATTTGTGAAGATGGAGGGTATTCTTTTATTTTAACCCATTTTCCCAAACCCTTAGGAGTTCTCGGAACTCTATTTTGACGAAGGTGAATACGACTCCCACTACACAGAGATTCTCTTTTCAGACTGCACGATTTTCTTAACTTCTTTCTGTTCGCGTGCCTTTACGTGTTGCAATTGTGGGAAAATGCTTCCCTCAAGATGTACACACAAACAGATTGAAGAAAAGGGGGAATAAAGAAGTAAGGCGTTTCGTGAGGGAGTGAGCACTTTCAAGAAAAGCGAGTGCTAGGAGAAAGAAAGGGCTCCCTCCCTCTCATTGTGTGAAAGAAAACCACTCAATGCGCAGAAAAAGGAATAAAGGGAGCGGAAACTGAAGAACAAGAAGGCAATTCTCTGTGTGGCTTGACTGAAATCAGGCAAAAAGGGCGTTCCCTAAATCATTCTCCGGAGTTCCCTCTTTACCATTGTAATTCGTATGCAAATCCCACGTTTGAAATAAAACTTGGCCTCGATTTTTCCAAATTAAGAAATCTGTTATGAATTCGACCAACTTCCATTTATGGTGGAACACGATAAGGATGGCTTACGCAAAATGCATTTCATTCTGCGAAAACGGTTGAATTTCTATATAATTGGCGAAAAAATGAAAAATGTTATGCCGCAGTTTTATTCAATAAAGATCTTATTTTATCACTATCGGTTGGTGAAGCTATTTTTTTGGGAAATAGTAACCGCCTCCTTAAGTTCAAGATCATCAATAAACTATAAATTATAATTTTCTGCAAATTGAATAAATTTACGTCAGCATAGTCGCTGTTTACCCATTTCTAGGCATCATTTCCTCAATTTCCTTTAAGAAAATATGTCACTAATATCTTTCAGTTAAGTGATAAATCATGTATTCCAAATGACTGTACAATTCCAACACACTCCAAGTACTCAGAGCCTCCAATGTACTCTGTTAAATAATACTACCAGGGATATCCTAACTACTTCATTTCACTATCATGCTATAACTTATTCAGTCTCTCTCTCTCTCTGTCTGCATTTATCTTTGTTTGAGACATGAGTAATAGTTACTGACATAAGCTTTCTTTCCGTCGTTGTACTTTATTTTTTCTGAACGCAATGAAAGATCCAATTTGGTGATACTTATATGTATAGTAGCTATAACAGTAATTCGTATAGTATATTTTAAACATCTATTTCATTTTTTATGTATTTGACGAAGTTTAATGTCATCTGGTGTGGTAACTTTTTCATGCTGTTATATCTTTGTTTTTGTTTTTTTTTGTTATTGGTCAATGTTCTTTTTCCTCTTTTTTCAGGTTATAGAAATAAATTTATTTAGTTTAAAATTTAGCTTTTACCATCAGTAGGTTTACTTTAAAATTTACTATTACAGGTTTTTTTTAATACACCCCTTCTTGTGAGGGTTTTGCTGTTGTGGAAATTTTTTCCTAAGTTCTTGACTGAGGTTTTTTTATCCACTATTAGTTTCTTTCTTTCTCTTTTTTAGTGATTTATCCTTTCCTTTAATTAAAATTAAATGAGTTAGATGCAAGAGGGAAATTAATAGTCCCAATCTCGGTCGCAATAAAGCGTTTCTATTCTGTTCTACAGGCATATTGATAGGAAACTTAACGGTGGTGTATTTTGACTTTCTAAACATATTTTCAAATCGAAAAAATCTAATTTCTACTATTTTTTAAATCTAAAGCACAGTTCTCAGGTCATCAATTTTTTATAGTCGATTATCTGTAATTTATCCTTTAATTTTTTGTCTCATTCTAAATGCCTTCGAGTTGTAAGTAATCCAGCTTTAAAGAAAATCGAAAGCGTAGACCTGAAAAAGTAATTATCAAGCTGAATTTTTATGAGAGACTAACAAGTGAGACTTGCGGACGAAGTGCATGAAGATAATTCACACCGCAAAGTCCACTGTGTGTAAATGCAGTCACCTCTGTTTCCAACGAATAGCACATCCTGTGTTAGTAATACGCTGGCTAGACGCAGCGCAATCGCACCTCATTATAACTGAGAGCACGATTACACTGGTCTCTGAGAGCTAGAATCCCATTACCTGAGGTTATCTTTCTATACATTTCCCACATCCTATTACTAAAAGGTAAGGGAAGTGGAATAAAGGATATTCATGGAACTTCTAGTTAAATTAACCTAAATAACTGTAGGAGAAGTATTTTATTTAATGGCGTAATGGTTAGAAATCGTTTAGGATTGCAAATAGGTATGTAATCAATGTGAGATCACCTGATTACGTGACCTAATGATGGCTGCAAGGCTGAAACCGAGAAATTATTATTAATACTGTCGAAAATACGAAGTTAGGTACTCTCATTTATTTTATGCAGTTACGTCTTTATCCTTCTTCCAAGGAATACAACATCTTACAGAAAGAAAAGAATAGGCACATTAATTGGTATGCATGGTTGATCGTTGTCTTAAAGACCTAATTCAGTGACATCTTGGTTAGCAATGAGTGGCTGTAAGAATGGATGTGTCAGGTAACGACACAGGGTTACGACCCTTGTTAAGTCGTACTCGTAACTCACAAAACATTTCTGTGGCTTTTTTATCAATTTTGTATTGTATATTTTTAACTTCTATGTTACTGGATGACGTAAAAGACCAGATGAGGAAGAATGATATAGATGTATTAGGTCTATGTGAGACAAGGTGGGAAGGAATTGGAGATTTCTACAGCGATGAGTTCAAAGTAATTTATAGTGGTGATGAAAAAAGAGGCAAGAATGGAGTGGCAGTTATAATAAGGGGAAAATGGTCGAGTAATGTTTGCAATACTTACCATGTCAGTGACCGGTTAATGATGGTTAAAATAAACGGTAGACTTGTGGACTTGGTAATAATTCAGACACATTTCCCAACATCAGCTCATGACTTAGAAGTAGTGGAGAATCTGTATGAAGATATAAAAGAACTTTTAAAACTGACTAATGGAAAAGATAATGTTGCAATAATGGGTATTTTAATACGGTAGTGGGATCTAATATAGGTAATAGGACAGTAGGAAACTTTGGGTTGGGGGAAATAAATGAAAGAGGTGAAAAACTGGTAGATTTCTGCAATCAAAACGATATAATTATCACAAACACATTATTTGAAGGATTGAGGTAAAGGTGTTAAATTTTGCACATTGAAGTTGTGCTGCTAAATCTCAAGGAATAACAAGTGTGAAAAATAGCGGCATGACTGGGACTCGAACCCAGGTCTCCCACTTTCCGCGCAGGTATTCTAACCAATGAACTGAAGTTCCGCTTAGAAGAAGGTATACATGGGAGGCGCCAAATAAAAGACGATTTCAATTAGATTATAAACTAATGAAGCTATGGTACAGAAATCAAGTAAAATCATACCACAGCTACTCGGGTCCAACCATAGATAGTGACCGTATACTTGTGCTAGTCAAGTGCAAAATTAGATTTAAAAGAACCAAGAGATCTTTCAATAAGAAATGGAAAGTAGAAGGATTGAAAGAAGAAGCAACAAGGAGGGCTTTTGAACAAAGAACTAATGAAATATTTCATGAAAGTGACCAACCAATGCAGTGGAGTAATATCAAGATGGGGATAATTGAAGCAACAAATGAGGTTTTAGAAAAAAGGAAACTAGAGCCCAGAAAACCTTGGATGACAGAAGAAATACTAAACCTAATTCAGGAAAGGAATAAGCTTAGGAAGGAATACAATGTAGATGACTACAAAACAATTAAAAATCACATCACTACCAAATGCCGAGAAGAAAAAGAGAAATGGACCAAAAACATTGCTGAATAGATTGAGGAAGAGCAGAAAAAAGGAAAGCAAGATCAAGTATATAAGAAAATCAGAGCCCTGCAGTATAAACCTAGAACGAAATCTGTAGTAGTAAAAAATAAAGAGGGAATATTGCTGATAGACAGTGATGAGGTATGTTTTCGGTGGAAAGAATACATAGAAGAACTGTACGATGATAAGGACTACAAGGATGGAAATAATCTAATTGAAAACATTCTTGAAGGGAAAGTACTAGGAAAGAAAGTAAGAGGACGGCCTAGGAAGAAGTATTTGGACGAGATTCAGAAGAGGGTAGGATGCATCAACTATGTGACATTGAAGCGATCAGCAAGTAACAGAGAGGAATGGTTGCATCGACAAGGCACTAGCCTTTAGATATATGATGTTTTTATTGTTCCTATTTAATTTTTCTATGCTCAATGTCTTCTGGTATGGAAATTTTGCCACGCCATTTTAAGCTTTTTTCCTTTTATTTTTAATGTTTNTTCCTCATTTTCTTTGTATTTTTCTAAAATGGAGTGGTACATTTATAAGGATTGAGAAAATTGCTATCTTTTCATCGAGGAAGATATTTTTTTAAGTTAGTATACCTTTTTGAAATCTCCAGTATCTGTTTGAATATCTATTTGAAATCAACGTCGAAAAGATAAAGTGTTTATAGTTTCGTTATTATAATTTTGAAATTTCCTGCTACTTACACAAGAGCTGTCAGGGGACAGTATTACCTATTTACACACACATTCAGGAAATATACAAATGCAAAAACTAACACACATAGGTATGCATTTGCATATTTTTTCAGTGATGAATTCATTTACGCTGTAATAAGTTTTACAAAACAAAAAATCCTCAGTTTTTTGAGAAAATTGTACCATTAGTATTCTTCAAAGCACCAGGCAGCGAATTGTACACTTTCAAAGCCATTATCTCAAAGCTCCCTGCAGTTAGGCTCAGTCTATGCGATGGAGCCCTCAAATAAAACCTTCCTCTTGTAAAGTGATCAGATCATGATTATCTTTCTGTTTATCATATTTATCTATGTTTGAATGAACATGAACAGCACAAGCATAGATATATGCTGAGGGCATTGTCAAAATACCCCACTCCTTAAAGAAAGGTCTACATGATTGTCTTCTTCCGGTCTTTGCTATGACCTTGATTACCATCTTTTGCAAAATAAAATATTTTTCCAATCAACAGAATTACCCTGTACCAAAATACCGTAGGTCATAACAGCATAAAAATTTCGCAGTGTATAAGAAGAATGAAAGCGAGAGTCAATCGTAAATTTTGGCTCGTTAAAATAATCATGTATACAAGCATGTAATCAACGAAATGTTCCACGAAATTGAAATATTAAATCGATCGAATGCGATTTTATTCATAGTTCAGGGAACCATGTGCAGCAGGTATGATTTTCTGTACTCTGCTTTTTTACCTAATTCTTCAGTTTCTTTTATGAAACGGAAGCATGCTCTCGGTCTTTCGGGTATTTATTTCTCTCCCTTTGTAATCTCAAAAAAAAAACATATTGTAAGCTTGTAAAAGTCATTCGATTACAATTAAAAATTCCCCAGAGCAACCTTCCGTCTCGCAAAGAAAAAAATCCCCTAACCATGCGTATCGCCGCAGATAAAAAAATGTCTGAAAAACGGGGAATTTCGTATTTTTTCTCTGGCGACACGTTCGTCTGCGTGCTTCAATGAAGCGAGGAAAACAGGGAATGGCATAAAAGTGNTTAGGTTTTTTTTAATCCACTCTGTAGTTTCTTCCTTTTCTGTTTTTATTGCTATCTTTTCTCTCTATGTATACCCACTTTTAAAATGACAAAGGGTTAGATCTAAGAGGAGACTTTTTAGTCTCAATCTCGCCCTGAATAAAAATGTTTTCTGTTCAGTTCTAAAAACATATTTATTTTGAAGCATATGAACGATTTCTTATAATATGCATGTAACATATACATGCATTTTTCAGGAAGATATCATAAAAAGATTGAAAAAAAATCCATAGACTTGTTTCTTTTTGTAAGCCAAAAATTCCTGCGAGAGTGCAATGTTTCTACTTTTGGTGAAAATGGAGGAATCAAAGCTGTTTTTATCGACTAATAATTTTACAAATGTTAATATTTGTAACAAATATAAGTTGAGCGGTATAAATATTGATAATTTCGTAAACGCCATTTTTCGTGAAATTTCAAACGATTTTCGCCTCCAATATTTATATGAACTATTACCGTAGGGAGAAGCAGGAATAAGTTAATCGATTTCCAATTATATTTTATAGGAAATCGCGACTTGATTAACGGCAGTAAGTACGTAAGTTAACGACGATGATGGTAATCCAAGAACGGATTATCGTCATTAACCTAGGTACCAATGTATTACGTTTCATAATTTTGAGACTTGAACTATATATATGCAACCGTTTCCATGAGAATCAAGCTCAAGGCTCTTTTGGGAGAAAAGGAGATCCAGTGAATAAATGCAATTCTTTGATTTAAATCGTCTGTAATGGTATCTCAGTCACTTAAAGCCTTGTCATGGACATCCTCACTTGTCCGCTGTAAGGCGCCACAGCTCAACAAGCTGTTTCGTCCCTTTCTTCATGTACTTAGACGGTGAGAAAGAGCCTGGAATGCTACAAGCGAGAGTCATCGCATGCGACCGGCGCAAGTGACGAGAAAATTAACGAGTCTCGTGATGAGGCGAAGGGTGTGAGGAATAGATGAAGTGCGAGATGTCTGGAAGGCGGCGTGGACTTACTGTGGCGTATAATGAAAGTTTTGTGAAAGAAGTGAACGTTCTACTTTGTTCCCTCTAACTACCCTTTGTTTCGCCGCTGCTCTTGCAGGAATAATACACGTGTGCGACCGCTCAAGATCTGCTGCGTACTGCTCCAATAATTCGGCAGTTTTTTTTCACGAAAGGTGAAAATAATAATGGATGTGATATTGGGTTTCAGTGCGTCCTTAATTAAAAAAAATGAGTAAGGTTGGGTTGTTTCGCAGAAAATTTTTTAGGCAAGAAACTATGATCTTAATTTTCATATAATTTCTTATTTCGCGAATCGTGTAATTCACTATGAATTCTTGAATCACAGTATGAGTGAGGTATTTCTGGAAATATCAATATTGTAATGTGATCCCAATTACTTATAACATTGCTTAGCGATACTTAACGGCATTTAATTGCTTATTTGTTTAGGCTCCACTTATGCATAGCTCTACAGTATGAATGATGTTAATATATAATTACCGTATTTTCTGGTAAATAACACGCACCTACTAGATAACACGCATTTTAAAAATCTCTTCACTGTGATAATGTATAGATAACACGCAACTCAAAAATGTCTTCTGTGATAAATGCATTGATAACGCGCATTTCAAAATTGTTATTATGTTGACAAGAATGTTTTTTCACTACTGTAATATTTATGATAATTACTCTTGTGTTTAGAATGAAATTATTTGATTACATTAACATTTACAATATGTTGGTTGAAATAAAATTGCCCTAGTACTAAGTGAGTATAATTTCCGCGACTTCCGCGATATATGACGTGTGTTGTTTAGTCATTTGTTTCTGAGTTCAATATTCAAGATATTCAATGAAACGAGATTTTCCATATCAAGCACTATTATTATTATCATTTTTTGTATAGATAACACGCGGGTTATCTACCAGAAAATACGGTATTATCGTTTACATTAAAGTGCAGGAAATTGAATTAATTATTTTTTCTCTGATTTCGTATTCAGTGACTCGGGCGAATATTAATATTTAAGAGGTTATTAATAATTATTATGAAGACACATAGAAAAAGTACTTCTACCTTGAACAGTTGAATAAAAATTCTGTGGTAAAGGTAGAAGTATTATTTCTATTTTCTTTCAAGATGGAAAGCTACCACAAAGTCAAAGCTAAGCTATTGGATTCCAATAATTATTATAGTTATTTTCCAACTATTCTGCTATAATTATTGTCTCGTTTCGTTGTTATGCCATAATTAATTGTTTAGTTGTGATTGTTTAGATGTGATACAAATGGGTTAATCTTGCAAGATTAAAAAAATAATTAAGCAAGAGTAATGCAAGTTACTTAAGTAGTTTCTGAGATGAAATGGCATCTTTTTTAGATATTCTGCTAATCTGAAAAGCTAAGGAAAACTATATCTCATCATTGAATGTTTTGTCTGATGTTTCTGTTTTATCAATTATTTCCTCGGTTTATTATTGCAGTTTTTCCTGTTTATGATTTTATTTTATTATTAATTTGTAATTTTGTTATATTACTATTGATTTTGTAATTTTCTTTTTATACACAGCTTTCTTAATCATCTTTTAGCATGAACTATCAGTAGGTTTGCGCAGGTTTTTCACACCCCCCTTCTCTGAGGGTGTTTTCCTGCTGTGGATATTTTTTCCTAAGATATCACCTTAGGTTTTTTTTTTACATCCACTCCTTCTAAAGTTTTCCTCTCTATTTCTTTTCACCTACACACAAGTCTTCATGTACATAAAATCATTGACGCAAGGTTAGATGGAAGAAGAGACTTTTCAGTCTCAATCTCGCCTTTAGTAAAGACCTTAATAATCATAAGACCAATATCACGAATGGCAAGATTATGCCTCGCAAGCTCTATGTACCCTTTATTTAAATAAACCTGTACAAATAAACTTAGGCATATAAATAGAGTAACAATTTAGTACTCCGACCACATTATCCATATTGACGCAAAAGCATTTATTTATGTTTTAAGATTTATGAAAATTTTTAAAAAGCTAGTTTCGGCTCTGAAGTTTTTTCATTGGATTTCAAAGTAATGAATCATTAGTTAAGTAAAATGAAAATTTAGGGAAATCAACCGAGAAGAAGTTGCAACACGACCTGAAAATGTTGTCATCTCTAATGATCGAAATTTAATTTTAACAAAGAAATTTGCGGAGAATTTTTTCGATTGCTTCAGCGCAATTCATCTTTCGATGAATTACTGAATTCGTGAAGTAATTCTAAATTAAGGAAATTTTAGACGGATCCGAAATGGAGTTGTTATTTGACAGATATAAGGGTTTGAGGACATAAGTGTGGTTTTGCGTCATAACGATAGGAAACCTTGAGATCGAAAGAACCTCACTTTCCGTTTTCTCCGTCCTCCAGAAACTTCTCTGCTCATTTCCATTTCTTCTGCCATATCCGCATCCATCCATGCGTTATCTAGTTCACGCCCACTCCGACCATAGAGCACTTTTATGGACACCTTTCTTGGGTGGAAACATGAATGGAGTTAGGATTATCTATTCTTTAGATTAGGTTACGCTTTTTCATTAATTATTGAACGAATATTTGATTATAGATAACACCTCCATGCCGCAAGAAGGCATTAAGACAGAAACATTCGATATTTGATATAATTAACTCCAGGAAGACATAAGGTTAATTTAGGGAGTAAATAACTAAATTGGAAAAAAGCAATGCATCGCTATAACGATAGGAGCAATGCATCTCGCTCAGGAAGTCTTATTTACTAAAGTAGTACTTCTACGCATTTTCAAACAAGGATCCCATTTTTCAAAAATAGATTTCTGAAGTGAGGCATCATTTAGATGAAACTCCTGAAACAGCAATGTAGAAACATTTGGATACTAGAGATACAAAATTTCATGTTTTATTTACAACCACTGCCTTATAGCAAGAGGTTAAAATATTTATGTATGGCAAACATTTCTGTTTAATACTTGCATCGCCAAGCTATTAAATAGAATCAGATTCTTAGGTAATAAATATTAGGTGATCGAAATTCCAGGCCCCTAATTTCTATTTGCAAAATATATATGATCCCGTAGTGAGTAATCTTTTTTCCTCGGCAGGCCACATCGGAAATGTGGCCACAATTTAGTAACGTATTGCCTAGATTCAAATATCAAACGTCGAAATTTGACACAGGAAAATGAATTTAATTCCTTGTTAATCTTAAAGAAATAAGTTCATTTTATTTCTTAATAACAAGATATACTGAGATACAATTATTACGTAATTTCTTGTTACACAGATGAAGAAAAGTCACGTTCTCACCCACAGGTGGGAACATAGTCCATAGGTACTGCAAAACCTTTTTCTCCTAATATGGCACTTATCATTCATTCTTAAAAAGATGATTAATCGTTAGTTTCATCGGCAACCACGTTCGACCTCGAGAATATCGAATGTAAATAGAATACTACCCTACCACGATGGAACTTACTAGATGGGGGAAATGGCAAAAAATGGTACTTTGGGAATTCAATGTTATAAGGTAGATAGGGAAAATTTATAACACAATACATAATAACTAGCGTAAGAAACGCAAATGCTTCGTTTTCATGGTAACGAACAAACGATTCAGACGAAGGAACGTTATGTCATAATATAAAAAGGAAGAAATTTATAATCTAAGAAAATGCAAGAAAAGTAAGGAAATGAGATATATAAAAAACAATAATTAATTAAACATATAATAATGCGTTTATTAATACTAAAAAATTTAGTATCAATAGAAAAAAATACTTTTTACTTTTAAGCTTTTCTTGTATATTTTTTCTTCTGAGAATAATGTAACTCTACAATTGTTGATGTGTCAAGTAAAATTTAAATACTGAATGATTTGTGTTGAATTCTCGTCATTGTTGACGGGGGTTAATCATTATGGTTGTAACTATGATTAACTGCCCGTCAGCAATGACGAGAATATAACATAAATCGCTCAGTACTAAAATTTTATTTGATACATCAACATTT
>KZ308568.1:1042791-1085655 GCA_000376725.2 Ladona fulva | reverse complement strand
TTTTTTGTTTTATAAGTTTTTATTATATTGTATTAATTGTAGGTATCGATTACTTGTATTTTCTTTTATATTTATGACGTACTGCCTTCGGGAGGTTTTGGGGGGTTTCCCTCCCGACTTGGGTGAATACCAGGCAGGGTATTGTATTTCCTTCTCCCCCTGAAAAGATGACTACCGCCTGACCTGGAGCCTATTTGTAGTCCAATGGTGCAAATAAATAAACAAATAAATAAATGCGGCTTTTACACAAATAAGTGTGAGTTGTGCTTTGAGAAGTTTCACATAGCTTCACTCAATATCCTATTCAACGACTAATGCCTGAAGGAAGGACTGACGCCTAGTTAGGTCAACTACTTCGTGGTAAGAGTAAAAGTCGTACCTTTTTGTGCTTTACGTAATTGCTGAAACCTACCACAAAGTTATGCCAGAAAGAATTGATAGCATTACGTAATTGCTTAACTGGTTCACATTTTCTCTCCAATTATTCCAAAAAATATTCAAATTTTAGTTTGATATAATCATGCTTGCATGTATTTGGAATTGCTGACATTTTTGTATCTTTACTATTTCGCGTTCAAGTTTGTACTAGTTCTCCACAATAAGATAGGAATGAAACAATACTTTTACTCGTTACCGCTGACTTAAATTATGCTACGCTTTATACGCTGAGGGTAGACTTGGGTCGTAAGAATAAAGTCCTGTGGTAACAAGTAAAAGTAGTGTTTTATTCCTCTATTATTCGTTTTTTTTGGTCTCAGGTGGCTTTCGACTGGACATAATGAAATAATTTTTATAATATCAATTTTTAAAATGATCAATTATATTATTATTATGATATCAGTTATAAATGTTATCAATTATATTNCATTTGTAAAGATTACTAATCACATTAGTATTGTTACATCAATTATGAAAATTGTTAGTTACATTATTATTAGATCAAATATTAAAATTATTATTATTATGAAAATCTTGTCGATTATGAAAATATCAATCATAAAAATGATCAATCATCCAATTTTATGGGCTCCCGGACAGCCAAGTGGGCAACGCGTTCGACTTCGGTGAAAGTGGTCCCGGGTTCGATTCCCGGTGGGGGCCTACGTGTGAAATGACTTAAGCCGTGTGAAATGACTTAAGCTGCACTTTTAACAATACTACTACTACTGCTCCGATTTTATGATATCAATCGTAAAAATTATCAATCATACTATCTATTATTATGGTATCAATTGAAAAAATACAATATATGCAATACAATAATTAATATTTATAATTTTCTATAAATAACTAAGAAGCACTGTCGTTGCATATTTTGTCGTAATTTCTATCGGTGTATTTTCCGTCCGTCTCCCCGTATCATTCCCCTTCGGAATACTTTTCTTTTATTCAAACTCGACCCACACGTGCCTAAATACCTCATTTTCAACGCTTTTCATGGTTTTATAAATTCTACAATGATGCATTTGACACGCCGTAGTAGATAAAAATGGAGCGATTTATTATAATCAGACCTGGACGAGGCGGCCATAGATAACCCGGTGGGAAAAGTTCATAAATAATTAATAGGGCAAAAACGAGAATATAGTTTCATGCATCAACGTCCAAACGAAACACTTCTCTCGGATTTAGCGATGGTAAACGCGGCGGAGAACTGGATTGTAGAAAGGAAAAAATCGGTAGACTATGATTGCGCCGCGTACTGAGGGTTACTCGAGCCTTAATTGTAGAATGGTTTCTATTTCATCGCGATGGCAATGAAAGAAACCCGATTATGCGGCCGCGTTTACTAGGTCAACGAAACTAACGAGACATCGGGAAAATGTCGCACTTCGACGCAAGGGCGATTTTTCAGCCTCACAGCAACGAGCGGGGAAAATATTCTTTCATCTCATCCGGAGTCCTCAGGCGTAAATGCAAATACACTAACGATTACTAGGGAATCTTTTCCCGTAGATGTTCGCTCACGCTCGGTAGCGTCAATAATAATAGACCGGTCTTTAATGTTGGCCGCTCGAAGTGTACGTATTGTTGAAGTATTGCGGGGAATGGCTGTCGTTTGTTACGTGGTTAACATTGTCGGCCTTACTGGGAAGGTAAATACCAGCATTCGCTTTTTCCACCTCCGTTTTTTTCTCGGAGCAATGCGAGGAAAACATAATACAGTTGCTTTCAGATGTTTGAGGAGCTTTACTTTCTGTTTCCTCGCCTCAGAGAAGTAGTCTGAGCAAATCAACGGTATGCGCGTATTCATTTTTACTTTCTCGTAGAATAACCGAATAGGTCAGTACCCCGGAGTCAGGGATTAAACCTGTAACTCGCGAAAAGCGCAGAAAACCATCAAATGCTTTAGAAAAGATTGCTTTGTTGTTCTGCAATGCCCTGTTTTAGACAACTCAAGGGACGCTTCGTAATTTTCATAGATTTTTAGTGACTAGATTTAAGATTTTATTCGGCCGAGCACGTTTTATTAAATATGATATTTTATTAAAGTACGCATTTATTTTCATTAATATATTGCTGCGCAGTTCAGCTAGGTGACAATTGTGGTGGCCCAGGTGAGGCCGGATTCTCTGGATTCCTAAGACGTTTGAACTGGTCGAAAAAAAATTTCAGCAATTAACAGTCATTTTTAATTAATAATCAAAGATTCCTGTGGATGAATCGATGTGCCAGGGGCCACAGCATCATATCCCAGGGAGTGAAGCCTGTTGCTGTTTCTGAGGAGATTTTATTGACTAGTTTTATTGACTATTTCGTCAACCTGAAGATAAATATCTGCTGTGGAAATTACGAGGTGTTCTTTTTTTTTAAGATGTGTGTTGAACTCCACAAAGTCGCGCATGAACTTATTAATTTTGCTCCATTTTAGCTTCACATAGGAGATTTCTTTATACTAAAACACTATACTACTTGACCTTAACTTGTACTCCACATCTCATATTTATCGACTTGACTGATGGTTTCCACACCATACGATATGTCGCATTTCAGAAAAATTTCCTTCGTAAATTTTACCGTTTTAGTTTGTTTGGATCTTGATGTTTTAAAAGCCGCCTCGGTTTCATTATAAAGCACTTTAATGCCAAATTACGGTGAAGGGTTTTAATTAGGATATCGGGGATCATTCATCGTTTCGAGCCCGTGTTTTCAAATTTCCGACTTGTAATCTGCCTTACTTCCACATCTTTCTCACGGATAAGTTTCTAAATCGATAACGAATTTTCAAAGGTTTAGGAGGATGTCAAAAAGACCGACTTTAAAAGACGGAATGGAAAGCTATCCTACTATCGGTGCCAGTTTGAGTCCCGGCTAATGGGATTTTCCCCCAGTTATGGCATGGTTCCTAGTGTGCGACCATTGCTAAAATTAACGCCCCTCCTGTAACTGTCCAGTAAATGGACTGTATTATTAGAAAGTAAATAAATTTAAAAAATTAAGTATCTTGTATGTGTAATAGTGTTAGTTATTTTTCTAAATTATTTTCCTTGACTTTTTCTTATTGGTAACTGATGCATTTACAATAAATTCCATCATATGTAGTAACTAAAGCCAGAAAACAAATAACATCCTCGAAAAATCATCGGAAAGTAAAATACCGCATAATTTACGATCATACTCTTTACGAAACTGAACTGGGGTGCGATTATGTAACTTTTGTAACTGGTGATATTTCCGGAATTCGCAAAAAATCATGTGATCATGGCGGAGCCATGTAGGTTCATGTAAACATGGCTGATTTATCGCGAATTTTGGAGATATCACTAGTTACCAAAGTTACAAAATCGCAGCCTGGATTGGAGGAAAGCTAGGAAAGAAACCAACTTCATAAAAGAAATCCCTTCGTAGGAACTTCGTAAATCTGTAATTTCCTTAAATTCAATTCAAAGTTTCCTTAACATTCAAGTTAATAGTCACATATTTGATGATTCTGATCAAAGTTTCTTCAATTTCGTAAAACCTCTTGACTTGCGCTCTTTTACGGGTAAAATGTTATGACATTAGTAAAAGGTGGTTTTAGTTTGATCGACGGAATAATATATGACGCGAAATTATCTTCTCTCGGACCTTTTTCGTTGTGCTCCTGTTTTTCTTAATCTTTTTCGTGATCGGACATGAGTCAGTCACTTGCCCACCCACTCCCCACCTGCATCCAGTGTCCCCATTAACTCGTTCGACCGCATTTACCACTTGCAGACTCAGTTACGAAGTATATACAATGCTCTCGTAGGATAATCTACCCGCACAACTAAAACTGCCGCTAGAAATCGGGCCACTTGAAGCGGCTCTCTTGTGTCATTCGATTCCAGAAATGTCACCCACCTTCGACAGTCAGCATTTTTTTGTTATGGAAGACCACGCAAGCCGGTGCTTTGCATTTCTAATTATGATCAAATGCACCAAGTAATTTTAACCTTGTTTTATGAGGGAAAGGGTGAAAGGTAACTTTGCACGTTAAAATGTGCGCCTTTGGAATATTCCTCAGGAGAAACGGACATGAAAAAAGTCTGACAGGAGCGGGACCCGAACCCAGATCTTCCACTTTTCATGCACTTTTTCTGGCACGTTAGCTCAATTGGCTAGAGCAGTCACCCGGAAAGTGGAAGATACGGATTCGATTCCCGGACCTTTTCAGTGTCTCCTTGGGACTTGTTTTATTAATTACAATTACAAATTACGTCGACAATTCATTCCTCAGCGTGTGCTAATGAATGCTTCGAAAACATTCCGCACCTGTAGAAATTATTAGCCCTTACGGCCTTAAGGATTTGCCTCGAAATTTTCCGCAACAGAGTTTGAATTTGAATTTGAGGGGGCATCACTACTGATTCTTCAAATGCTCTGATATTTTGCGGAACCTGATTTTTTTTTCGGCGATAACGCTTGATGATGATTATAACAATTTCGCGTAATCTTCTCTCATCATGCTAACCACTGCTTCAGCTTTCATTTCGCCAAATCGTTCCATTACATTCATCATAAAAAAGTACTGATAACTACGGTTTCCGCTCAAATCTCCTCCCATAATTTCGGTGACTGCGTGGGTTGTTGTCCTCTGGTTTTATAGCATTATAAAGTCCATATCCAATGAGGTAATCATTGCCCGGTGGTTGTCAATTCGTCATTTTCTGCTTCAGAGATCTGCACATAAATTTAGTAAAAAAATGAGTGCGTCTTTCTTCGTTAAATCTGTATTTTATTCCTTACATTCTCGTAGTAAACCAGGATTTGGTATTATAGAATAATATCGCTTGCTTAAAATTAGTATCCTGAATGAAAATAAAAGAAAAATTGTTTGTTATCATCAGAATATACTTTATTTAGACGCAATTTCCAGTTTTTTTATTATTATACTTATTTCCATCCATTCTCTCCGATGGTTTTAACATTCAATTTCTGCGAGCAATTCGGATCACCCAGAACAAAGTTTCAATAACTCAACGAAGAAGTCACTCATTGATTTCTAGTTATTTGCTGTAAATTTGACATGGCAGAAATTTAAAGACAAATTTACGGTACATTGATGAAACAGAAGGATTTATGCGTAACCCAAAGAGAAAGAATTTTTATTAATGCGGCACAAGTTTGCGCATTTCTGACAGATCACAAATCGTGCACAACAACGTACAAATATATGAAAGTGAGCGATTGACAAATCATTGATGGTAATTTTGTCCGCAAGATACACCCTTAGAAATATGTTTCGTCTACATCCTTGTAATATGTTGTACGATAAAAATCTTATGCGACCTTTACTTGAATCCATCATGAATTTTTGGTTGGGAATTCTAGCTTATGATACTTCTTGGTTTCAAAGTGTGCCTTAGCCGTTGTAAAATGATCACCCTACTAATTTGAGCGTCTATTTTTATTTTTTAGCTCACCAGAATTACTATTAAATTATTACTCTTTTCCTTATTCTTAGAGTTTGCCGTCCTCTCTCACTGTAGGCTCCAAGTTTCCAATCTCGATCTTTGAAATACCTATATCTACCGAAGCTCTAAGATGTATATTTTTCAGTCTAAATGTAAACATACCTTCCTTCTATCTATTGATTGCCCTTCTATTATGATTGTAAGCCAAATTATTCTCCCTGTTTACTTTAACATACTAGGGTATTGTAGTGGAACTTCATTAACATTTCTTAAGATGAAGTGGTACACCAAGGGTATAATAAAATGCGATTTAATTAAGTATAATATGGTATCAAACGTAAATTACTGTTAATAATAATAACGCTATAAATTAGGTAAACTTAAAGTTTAAATTTCACATTCTTGAAATGGAATTTTGAATATGTTATATTTTATCCTTAAATTTAAAAACTAATCCTTTTTAAATTCGTACCCGACAGTTACTCCATTTACAATCATAAACCCAGTTGGAAACATCAACAGCAGTTACTCCGCATAAGAACTTTTATCACGAATGCAGTTTTTCTGGTCGATCGTATCTAAATCACAGATTTACATCGTTCAGCATCGTTCCGTGGAATTGACGCACATACATACGAATTGACTATTGTTCTTAACCCGAAAAATACTTGATTGATAAATGTCCGTATCACCCCGTCTTTCGAATGGCACGAGTGTGGGGAGTGCTTTTGTCTCGAGACACGAAAGTGTACTGATAACACCTGCACTCGACTGTCACGGCGACCCTTGTACCAGGTTTGGAAAACACATCAATCCATCGTTGGAAGCATATAAAAGCGGCATAATTCATAGCGTTAAAATGCATTGGCGATTGGTGCGATCCCTTGGCCTTGAAACGATGGCCTTACCGCTCGCTGCCACTGACCTCGATCCGTTCCCAGTGAAAGTGAATTCGGGCGTGGGAAGGATATTCGCCGCACTTTTTATTTTCGACCGCCGCACGACTATCGTAAATACACGCTCGTACATCTCCACTCGATCCCTCAGTTTTAAGGGCAGAAGGAGGGGGTGGACGCGATTATGACGTACGCGGGATTCTCATGAGCAGTTTTTTTTACTTGTATAGTGGACTCTTAGAAGGACCACTTGTCACGTTTGACCGGAGGACTTTGGGAGGCGTGTTGGAATGAACGTGCGCGAGGGAGCACCACTACTTCCAAGACATCCGCGTGTCTAGAACCTGACGAGATCGTGCGTTGTTTTTGCAATTCTTGGATAACGGATAGTAAACCGTTCAATAGGTAAATTTTCAATAGGCAAGAAGGAATGACGCATCGCGAAATTTCTCCGCATTTTAGGATTTTAAGTAACAGAATAGAGTAGAAATGTTTTTATTGCAGGGACAATCGAGTCCCCTCTTACATTCAACCCATTTAATTTCAATTAAAAGGAAGAATAGAGCGGTAAAAAAGGGAAGAAACTATGTGTGGATAAGAACCCTAAGTCAAGATCTTAGGAAAAAATTCTACAGCAGGGAAACAAGAAGAGGGGTGTGAAAAAGCTTTATAGCCGGCTGATGGTAATAGCTAAATTTTTAAACTAAAGAAAATGTTATCAATAACCTGTAAAAAGAGGAAAAAGAACATTAACAAAAAACTTTAAAAATGTATAACGGCATGGAAATGTTTCCACACCTCGACAATTCATTCCTCAGCGTGTGCTAGTGAATGCTTCGAAAACATTCCGCACCTGTTGAAATTAGCCCTTACGGCCTTAAGGATTTTCCTCGAAATTTTCCGCAACAGAATTTGAATTTGAGGGGGCATCACTACTGATTCTTCAAATGCTCTGATATTTTGCGGAACCTGATTTTTTTTTCGGCGATAACGCTTGATGATGATTATAACAATTTCGCGTAATCTTCTCTCATCATGCTAACCACTGCTTCAGCTTTCATTTCGCCAAATCGTTCCATTACATTCATCATAAAAAAGTACTGATAACTACGGTTTCCGCTCAAATCTCCTCCCATAATTTCGGTGACTGCGTGGGTTGTTGTCCTCTGGTTTTATAGCATTATAAAGTCCATATCCAATGAGATAATCATTGCCCGGTGGTTGTCAATTTGTCATTTTCTGCTTCAGAGATCTGCACATAAATTTAATAAAAAAATGAGTGCGTCTTTCTTCGTTAAATCTGTATTTTATTCCTTACATTCTCGTAGTAAACAAGGATTTGGTATTATCGAATAATATCGCTTGCTTAAAATTAGTATCCTGAATGAAAATAAAAGAAAAATTGTTTATCATCAGAATATACTTTATTTAGACGCAATTTCCAGTTTTTTTATTATTATACTTATTTCCATCCATTCTCTCCGATGGTTTTAACATTCAATTTCTGCGAGCAATTCGGATCACCCAGAACAAAGTTTCATTAACTCAACGAAGAAGTCACTCATTGATTTCTAGTTATTTGCTGTAAATTTGACATGGCAGAAATTTAAAGACAAATTTACGGTACATTGATGAAACAGAAGGATTTATGCGTAACCCAAAGCGAAAGAATTTTTATTAATGCGGCACAAGTTTGCGCATTTCTGACAGATCACAAATCGTGCACAACAACGTACAAATATATGAAAGTGAGCGATTGACAAATCATTGATGGTAATTTTGTCCGCAAGATACACCCTTAGAAATATGTTTCGTCTACATCCTTGTAATATGTTGTACGATAAAAATCTTATGCGACCTTTACTTGAATCCATCATGAATTTTTGGTTGGGAATTCTAGCTTATGATACTTCTTGGTTTCAAAGTGTGCCTTAGCCGTTGTAAAATGATCACCCTACTAATTTGAGCGTCTATTTTTATTTTTTAGCTCACCAGAATTACTATTAAATTATTACTCTTTTCCTTATTCTTAGAGTTTGCCGTCCTCTCTCACTGTAGGCTCCAAGTTTCCAATCTCGATCTTTGAAATACCTATATCTACCGAAGCTCTAAGATGTATATTTTTCAGTCTAAATGTAAACATACCTTCCTTCTATCTATTGATTGCCCTTCTATCATGATTGTAAGCCAAATTATTCTCCCTGTTTACTTTAACATACTAGGGTATTGTAGTGGAACTTCATTAACATTTCTGAAGATGAAGTGGTACACCAAGGGTATAATAAAATGAGATTTAATTAAGTATAATATGGTATCAAACGTAAATTACTGTTAATAATAATAACGCTATAAATTAGGTAAACTTAAAGTTTAAATTTCACATTCTTGAAATGGAATTTTGAATATGTTATATTTTATCCTTAAATTTAAAAACTAATCCTTTTTAAATTCGTACCCGACAGTTACTCCATTTACAATCATAAACCCAGTTGGAAACATCAACAGCAGTTACTCCGCATAAGAACTTTTATCACGAATGCAGTTTTTCTGGTCGATCGTATCTAAATCACAGATTTACATCGTTCAGCATCGTTCCGTGGAATTGACGCACATACATACGAATTGACTATTGTTCTTAACCCGAAAAATACTTGATTGATAAATGTCCGTATCACCCCGTCTTTCGAATGGCACGAGTGTGGGGAGTGCTTTTGTCTCGAGACACGAAAGTGTACTGATAACACCTGCACTCGACTGTCACGGCGACCCTTGTACCAGGTTTGGAAAACACATCAATCCATCGTTGGAAGCATATAAAAGCGGCATAATTCATAGCGTTAAAATGCATTGGAGATTAGTGCGATCCCTTGGCCTTGAAACGATGGCCTTACCGCTCGCTGCCACTGACCTCGATCCGTTCCCAGTGAAAGTGAATTCGGGCGTGGGAAGGATATTCGCCGCACTTTTTATTTTCGACCGCCGCACGACTATCGTAAATACACGCTCGTACATCTCCACTCGATCCCTCAGTTTTAAGGGCAGAAGGAGGGGGTGGACGCGATTATGACGTACGCGGGATTCTCATGAGCAGTTTTTTTTACTTGTATAGTGGACTCTTAGAAGGACCACTTGTCACGTTTGACCGGAGGACTTTGGGAGGCGTGTTGGAATGAACGTGCGCGAGGGAGCACCACTACTTCCAAGACATCCGCGTGTCTAGAACCTGACGAGATCGTGCGTTGTTTTTGCAATTCTTGGATAACGGATAGTAAACCGTTCAATAGGTAAATTTTCAATAGGCAAGAAGGAATGACGCATCGCGAAATTTCTCCGCATTTTAGGATTTTAAGTAACAGAATAGAGTAGAAATGTTTTTATTGCAGGGACAATCGAGTCCCCTCTTACATTCAACCCATTTAATTTCAATTAAAAGGAAGAATAGAGCGGTAAAAAAGGGAAGAAACTATGTGTGGATAAGAACCCTAAGTCAAGATCTTAGGAAAAAATTCTACAGCAGGGAAACAAGAAGAGGGGTGTGAAAAAGCTTTATAGCCGGCTGATGGTAATAGCTAAATTTTTAAACTAAAGAAAATGTTATCAATAACCTGTAAAAAGAGGAAAAAGAACATTAACAAAAAACTTTAAAAATGTATAACGGCATGGAAATGTTTCCACACCAGAAGATGTAAAATATTGCAAAATTCAAAACAAATTAAATATTTTAAAACAAAATCTTAATACGATGTTCAAAATAATTTAATATTAAATTGGAAAAATTACACTAACAAAAAATTCAACAGAAGTTATATAATGGCATGGAAATGTTTCCACACCAGAAGACGTTAAACATTGAAAATTCCAGAGCATATTAAGAATAGGTTAGAAATATACCATACAGATTAATGTAAACGATGGGACAGTTGTCAAAGAAAAGTTTTTCAAAAGTAAGCTCTTTGGAATATTTTTCCTTTAGCACAACTTTTGGTGAAATGAATTTCGGAAGAGACTACATAGAGTCGAAAACTTTTACGTAACCTTGTTTTTTCGTCATAAAAATGAATGTGCTTCGGTTGGAAACCGAACTATCTTAGCCGTGTTGTGTACCCAACACGTTACAAAAGTCCAGATATCGGTGCTCAGTTTCCTTACTCCCAATTTTCTGTATGTTCTCAATTAACAAGTTGAGAGCTCATAATTGTTATCTATAGAATCGATATTTCCTACTCGGAATAAACTAGGCCACACTAGAACTAGGTCTTCTCGGGTTGTCAAGCATTTGATGTTAGGATACTCTTTCGTCACTGACAAAATAACAACCAGGTGAGCTGTGAAGCATAACACAATTTTAGGTTCATTTACGGGAAAGCATCACTTTGAAGGAATAATAATAATTTAAAGGAATTAATTTTTTAATTGTGTACTATATATTCATATCAGAAGATACGTAAATCATTTATAAGTTTTTCAAGTTATTTTCCTTATGAAATACTAGAAATTAACTTTTTCCTAAATAGCATTATCGAAGTTGTTGCTAAACAGCATTCGTAGAAAATTTGAGAAGTTTTCGCCTTAGACCAAAGTGTGCTGAGTATTCTATTTTGTCGCATAATGATTTCCAAAGAGGCAGGCAAATTAATTTCTCTTAATCATTTGAAAGACTTCGTGTAAGTCTCAAATGATTTTGAAAATTGGTATTTCGTAATTTCTGCATAAATACGTATAGCTATCGTTCGACTTAATTTGGCTTAACATTTTCTCAGAACATAACGCATGTTCGCAAAAATGCTATTACTAAACTAATAAAACTCTCCCAAATACATTCCTAACCGTCAATTGTTTTTTGCAATGATTTCTATACTTATGAACTACGAGTATATAACAGTTTCTAATCGTCTCATTTTAAATCTTGACGTACCGCAACAAAACAACTTCAATCGCTTCATTTAGAAACCACATTGCCTTTAGCCTTTCGTTCCAACTCACCTGAATCGCCTTGAAGGCGATCTTCTATAAAAGATATTGTTATTCACGCAAAATCTTCTGTTCTCCTTATCCCCTTCGAAAGATCCTGTAATTAGACGTCATTCGAGGGCCCCATTCCAGTGCGATCAAGAACACTATCGCTCAAACGTACTATTAAACTATTGAGAGCGACGCATCGATTATGTCCAAAATTTCGGAATCGTTTCGATTTTTTGTTGCCTTGCGATTTTCGCTGAAAATTACGTGACGAGATTGGCTTATCAGACCAAGAGGCCCTCCGCCGCCAGGAGAGATCGATGCTCGAAAGACAGGTAAAGAAACAAAATTAATGTCCAAAGCGGAGGAAGTCGACATCATGTCACCCCGATTGCCTTCTACGTAAAGGTTGTTGCTGCACCGCGTTGGATGGACTCGACTTGTCCATCAAGTGAATGCTGAATTTTTATTCTGATAGCGTGCGCCGGGAAATTTTTGCGATGCAGGTAGAAAGACATGGGCTTTTCAACTTTTCCCGATGAATCACTTCAAGAGTCCGGGGTTTTTAATCGAATTCATGGCTATGTCGATGGCTTGGAAGACCATGTCGAAGTTGAGGTTGGGGATGGCTGAGGGCGGAGCCACCCTCCACGGAAGTATCAATCTAGTTCCTCAGATGCCCCACCGTCGGAAGCTTTCGTCCTATCTAATCCCTAAATGGTGATGATTATAAGGCAGGAAAGCAGTTTAGTTTTTGATGGTAGGCGATGGTAGTTTCGTTCATGAGTGTTATGTGCTCGAAAAAGTTTGACCACCGTAGGAAAGAAAAACTTCTTCGCCCTTGGCGTAGAGGAGACGTGAGGAGAAGGTGAAAATAAAAGGCTTCTGGAAATAAAAACAATTTGTGAAAATTCCACAAATGTTTATTTCACAAAATCATCAGGTGATGACTATTTATTAGTCGAAACCGGTCGTTGTTTGTCAAATATGCATTTGTGGAATTTTTAGTGTTTTTATTCAGACCTATTATGGAATTTCACATTGTGACGGCTGCCACCATTCATCATAAAGGGATTCTGGTTCTTTACTCACAAAGTTCTTTGCATATTAATTGGCGTAACGACATGGCCAACGAAGTTTGAAATAGTTTCAAGGAAATGAATCCCATACGTGTATTATTTCGAATTTGCAATGAGAGAGTTGTGGCCGAAGGTTTCAATATCACCAGTAAACCAGTAACCACAGTTTTGGAGTCAAATAAGGCTTATATATGAGACATCGGGTCTAATTCATTCAAAAATCATTCGATCTTTACGACAATAATGGCGTAACTCCGAAACTCATCAAAACTCCTTCGTGAGTGAATCTTCTATGTAAATGACATTGTGTGATAAGTGAATGAATCAGTAAAGCTGCATCCCTAACAGAAAAAAAGGTTCATAGTGGAAATCAGTCCCCCACACATATTATTGTAATTAAAATAAGAAGTAAAACTTTTAGTTGCTATCAGCAGGTATACTGTGATGCTGGATGAGATTAAATGTATCGAAAACCAGCATTCACACCGAGTATAGAGTTCATAAATGGTATTTTTATTCTCGACGTGAAATAATTCGAGTTTTAAAACTCCCTTTAACGAAATGAATTTGAAAATAATAAGGCAGACAGATGTACACTTTTCCACACAAGTTTTATTTTAAAATATGAAAAAATTCGACTTGGCTGCTTCTAAATCGATCATTAAAATCCACCTATTGAATCTATATTCGTGATTCGAAGTTACGTTAGTTATTCCNTTTGTACGACGCGAAAAATGTTTACCTCAATCTCCTGCGGATGGGGTACGAATTGGGGTACCTTCGGATTCTCATTCCGAAAGTTTGCCTTCGCAGAGGACGAAATTCTATGGCATTGGAGAGGGAGTTCGCGAAACTGAACATCCAAATAGTTTGTGAAAATTCCACAAATGTTTATTTCACAAAATCATCAGGTGATGACTATTTATTAGTCGAAACCGGTCGTTGTTTGTCAAATATGCATTTGTGGAATTTTTAGTGTTTTTATTCAGACCTATTATGGAATTTCACATTGTGACGGCTGCCACCATTCATCATAAAGGGATTCTGGTTCTTTACTCACAAAGTTCTTTGCATATTAATTGGCGTAACGACATGGCCAACGAAGTTTGAAATAGTTTCAAGGAAATGAATCCCATACGTGTATTATTTCGAATTTGCAATGAGAGAGTTGTGGCCGAAGGTTTCAATATCACCAGTAAACCAGTAACCACAGTTTTGGAGTCAAATAAGGCTTATATATGAGACATCGGGTCTAATTCATTCAAAAATCATTCGATCTTTACGACAATAATGGCGTAACTCCGAAACTCATCAAAACTCCTTCGTGAGTGAATCTTCTATGTAAATGACATTGTGTGATAAGTGAATGAATCAGTAAAGCTGCATCCCTAACAGAAAAAAAGGTTCATAGTGGAAATCAGTCCCCCACACATATTATTGTAATTAAAATAAGAAGTAAAACTTTTAGTTGCTATCAGCAGGTATACTGTGATGCTGGATGAGATTAAATGTATCGAAAACCAGCATTCACACCGAGTATAGAGTTCATAAATGGTATTTTTATTCTCGACGTGAAATAATTCGAGTTTTAAAACTCCCTTTAACGAAATGAATTTGAAAATAATAAGGCAGACAGATGTACACTTTTCCACACAAGTTTTATTTTAAAATATGAAAAAATTCGACTTGGCTGCTTCTAAATCGATCATTAAAATCCACCTATTGAATCTATATTCGTGATTCGAAGTTACGTCAGTTATTCCAATTTTTATTTCTTATTTCATACCGGTCAACTAAAAAAACCGAAATATTCACTCTCGATCTTCTGATCACATGAACTGAAGTTGCTTAGCTCCAAATATTTGGTACAAACTGAGAGTTACTCTGATAATTCTGCAGAGCGTGTGACACGTATCAATTCCTGAAACGCACCAAGTCGTTAGAAGTTAAAGCGGCTCAACATGTCCTTCCTATGCGATTAATTCTGACTCTTTCCTTCCCATAGAAATATCGTGATAAAATTCCATGTTTATTAGCTCGCTCTCCGTTAGGAATAAAAATAACGAAGGAAAACTCATAGCTTGACGTTTTAATGCGCGTAAAACCCAAGATTTAAGTCGCTACAGATGTTCTAAAATAATAATTCCCCACTCGCGAAGGAATTTCGCAACCAAAACTGCGTCGTGATGTAGTTTCGTAAGCGTCCTAATTATTTTTTTGTCCGCGCCGTAATCCGGAGAGTTGAATGGTGGTCAACAGCGCCTCCGTCAGACCACCTTTACCCTCTAAGAGACTTTAACGAGCTCCTGTGCATTAAGGGTGAAATAAAAACATAAAATCGCCTCGTTTGCTCCATTAGCACATACTTGCAATTTTAACCTGGTTGCTTTATGTGGTCGTTGCCGTAGAGAATCGACTGCGGATGTTATCAGAACATTTTCAAATTTTTTGATGCTCCGAGCGGCCTTTTCGCTTGGATACATCTTAAGGCCATTTAATCGATGAGTAAATTATGCCGATGCTTTACAAGGTCGTTTTTTGTTGGAGAGGGTTATCTCGTATCGAATGTTTTTAAAGACTTCCAATGTCTAGGAGGTAGACATCTTAGGATCTATAATTTTATCTTATATCCTGCTTCAGTAGCTTTCATTAGCAAGGATCGCTGTCTCTAGCTTCTGGTAAGTTGAATTCTCAAACGAATTCATCAAGGATGATATCCATGGCCATTTACAACCTAAGAGATGATATCCCGCGAGACCTTCCTTTCAGCATGTAAAAGCTTCAAATATGCTAAAGAACCTTAATTCAACGTGCCCTTACTTTTTTGAGCCCTTCCGTAACTAAATTCGCTATATATTTGCAGGTAGAATCGACGAGAAGGATTTTGGGTTTTAAGAAATTGTTTTCGACACATTTCAATAAATGGGTTAAATTCAGGCTTTGGGCGTTTGTATGAAGATAAGATTGTCTTCAAGCTGCCTTACCAATATTAAAAGAAAAGAGTTGATTTAAATGTTATCTTTGATTTAAATGTCATCTTTGATTTAAATGTCATCTTTGATTTAAATCACGCATAGCTGGCGAACATTGATGTACATTATGTTGTCCTAAACTTATAATTCGTGTTTTCCCTTTGACGAATACGATCCCGTAAATGAGATTGNTTAAGCTATTTTCTGAATGGAAACCTTGATGAATTATTGCAGGAAATCCTGCTGAAAATCAAGCAGTACATGAGAATTCGTAAAGTTAGGATGAGAGAAAGGTTAAGTAGTTATCAGTTAGAATTAGAATGAAACTTTCGAAGCTTTCAATTTTGTCGTTACGTTTTGTGAAGAAATTGACTCTGATCTACTTACTATAACTATATTAACTCATATTCTTATTATAACTACATTAACTCTATTCCTTAATATTCACCCCATTCCTTACCTTTTATACTCCTAATCTATATGCGTTAATTTCCCATGAATTTTACGGAAAAATTTACGAGCTTAGATTCAAGAATCGTCTTCAAGATTCAAGAGGTCTATTATATATACTCTTCTCCGGATATATAACAAATACACGTACCTGTCTTGCGCTCTCAAGGATAAATCTACATTATGGTTGAAATGATTGGTGAAGACCTCTTCAATTAAGAATTCTCCATTAATTGTACCAATGAACTGGAGGTTAATATAAATACTACTTAAGATAGACTCTATCAACAACTAGAGGCACATGATTACTAATATCCTTAACCTGAACATAGACCTGTATTATCGTTATTTATTTGATGCAGTTGAATGAGGAGTGATACAAAGCAACTTGTTTCTAAGGAAACATTAGTGAGAAGGGAGAAATAATCCTTTGCATATATTGGACCAAAAGTTTTTTGGCGTTGAAACTGAAATTAGAAAGTGATTTGAAATTTGTCTGACTTATAACAGATACGGAAAACTAAAAGTTTAAAAGTTCTCGTGTATATTTCCCAGTGTCTAACCGTAAACAAGATTTCATAGCCAAATTAAGAAAATCACTCATATTTTCCTTTATTTGGCCCTTGTCTACATTTCAAGGGAATATTTTTGTCTGATTCCTTAAGAGAATTAAGTACTGCATGCAACGTAAAAACAAAAAATTTTAAATGTAATTCTATTGGGCTCTCAGACGATCTGGAGTCGAACCCGGCGCTATCCAAATAAATGATTCTTAGAAAAAGCAACTTTTTAGAATTTAAATTTTTAATTACTTTTTTCCTTGACAATTGATCTGTTACATATTTCGCTCGCATCTCCGAATGTCAGAGTCCAATCGTTGTTATAAATTTGTACCACGCGAAAAATGTTTACCTCAATCTCCTGCGGATGGGGTACGAATTGGGGTACCTTCGGATTCTCATTCCGAAAGTTTGCCTTCGCAGAGGACGAAATTCTATGGCATTGGAGAGGGAGTTCGCGAAACTGAACATCCAAATAGAGCTCTATCTTAGTTCGCAAATGTCTAACAGGGAACGAGGTGGTGATCCAGGTTAAGGTCGTGTGCGACTAGCGCCACCTATGGTCAAGCCTCCCAAGCGACTCAGTCTTCGATTTGCGTCACTAATGCTTGTCCACCTGTTGGATGGGTGTGTCAACGACAGGCTGTTAAATGGAGACATAAGTCATCTTGCTAAGCATTGTCACGCCCATGCATCTCTCGCAGAGTAACTTAAGTGTTGAAGTACAAGGTCGATAACTTCCCTATTATCTCTTGCCCAATGCTTCGAAATAAATGTCGTTCCTGTGCTAAATTTTCCCTGAAATGACATTTGTTAACAGCTACAAATTTTTCCACGACTTTTTTCGAAAGTGTTTGAATGAAAAATACTTTGCACTTTTTCCACACGAAATTAATTCAGACACGACCAGGTTTCAGCGAAAGATCGCCATCATCAGGTAACGTAGTTAAAACCGTAAGCATATTTAAACCTATTTTTGCTATGTTTTGGTTGGTTTTTGCTATGTTGCCTGATGTTGGCGATCATTCGCTAAACCTGGTCGTGTCTGTATTAATTTCGTGTGGAAAAAGTGCAAATTATTTTTGATTCAAACATTTTCGGAAAAAGTCGTGGAAAAATTTGTAGCTGTTAATAAATGTCATTTCAGGGAAAATTTAGCACAGGAACAACTGTGGAAAAAACACGTAAAAGGTCTCTTTTCCTTCAAACATTTAGTATTTCCACAAAACATCGCCAATTTCTGTGTATTTTATTTTTCCGAAAATACATTATATCTCGTGCGCATTCATTTCGGTACAAAAATCTGGGTTTGCGTTACCATCTTTTTTGTGTTCAGGATTATTAATAACTTAATTAAATTATAAATTGATATATTAACAATATCAGTATCATTAACAATATTGTATAATTATTTATGGTTAGGTTTAGGCGCGTTATACACATACCTTGCGTATAACGCGCTTTACTGTAATCATATTATATCGTATACCCCGCAAAGTTATTTTCCGAGTTTTTGAGAGTATATGACGACAAAATACGTACCTGCTGATTGTTTTCCTCGTATATTATAACTTAAACTTGGTATTCCGATACCTAGCGTTTACTTTTTGCTTACGAGGTAGTATTTACAGAGAAGAAAAAATTGAATTTTTTTCCTAAATCGGACATTACGCCTCAAAATATATTTTATGATTATTTTATTCCAAGTCTGATCAATAAATCGATATCTCTAGATTACTCAATCAGTAGTTAGATTTTACTGGAGAAAATGCTTTCTGATTCTCATAAACTCAAGTTGCTTTAGATCAACCGTAATAATACAACGTTTACTTCCGTCATATCGTAGGATTGACGAAATATTAAAATTATAGATACAAGCGGTTAGTTAATTTTTGCATTGCTAGATCTTAGTGTCTATTGTGTCGATTATCGTCAAACAGTCTTTATTATCAATCGTTATAGCAGTTACAGATATGTTAGTCACCCAAGCTTTATTCGATTCAGTTAGAATATTCAATGAATCTCCCAAAACTGGTGGGATTCATGGGATTCTGAACTTACTTGTTCTGTTTAATAATTAATCTTCTCGTGAAATACTTAATTTATGTTGAATTAGTAAAAAAATTTTATATTACGTATAATTTAATGCAGTAAATTGTTAATATATCAACCTTATAGATTTTAAGCTATTTTCTGAATGGAAACCTTGATGAATTATTGCAGGAAATCCTGCTGAAAATCAAGCAGTACATGAGAATTCGTAAAGTTAGGATGAGAGAAAGGTTAAGTAGTTATCAGTTAGAATTAGAATGAAACTTTCGAAGCTTTCAATTTTGTCGTTACGTTTTGTGAAGAAATTGACTCTGATCTACTTACTATAACTATATTAACTCATATTCTTATTATAACTACATTAACTCTATTCCTTAATATTCACCCCATTCCTTACCTTTTATACTCCTAATCTATATGCGTTAATTTCCCATGAATTTTACGGAAAAATTTACGAGCTTAGATTCAAGAATCGTCTTCAAGATTCAAGAGGTCTATTATATATACTCTTCTCCGGATATATAACAAATACACGTACCTGTCTTGCGCTCTCAAGGATAAATCTACATTATGGTTGAAATGATTGGTGAAGACCTCTTCAATTAAGAATTCTCCATTAATTGTACCAATGAACTGGAGGTTAATATAAATACTACTTAAGATAGACTCTATCAACAACTAGAGGCACATGATTACTAATATCCTTAACCTGAACATAGACCTGTATTATCGTTATTTATTTGATGCAGTTGAATGAGGAGTGATACAAAGCAACTTGTTTCTAAGGAAACATTAGTGAGAAGGGAGAAATAATCCTTTGCATAAATTTGACCAAAATTTTTTGCATTGAAACTGAAATTAGAAAGTGATTTGAAATTTGTCTGGCCTATAGCAGATATTGAAAACTAAAAGTTCAAAAGTTCTCGTGTATATTTCCCTGTTTCTAAACGTAAACAAGATTTCTTAGACAAATAAAGAAAATCACTCCTATTTTCCTTTATTTGGCTCTTGTCTAGATTTCATGGGAACATTTTTGTCTAATTCCTTAAGAGAATTAAGTACGGCATGCAACAAAATAATTTACGTGTAATTCTATTGGACTGCTCTCAGACGATCTGAAGTCGAACCCGGCGCTATCCAAATCAATGATTTTTGTTTTATATCGTAACTTTCATTAATTAATTAAAGCTTTTTTTATTATTTAATTATTATTCTTTTAGTAAGATATCGCTCATCAAAGATCAGCTAATCATACTTGCGAAAGATGCCGTTCCTCGGCTCGGAAAAAAACTTACCCGTTCGCCGTGTGTTTGGCGGAATAACAACGCAACCGGCGATATGTCGCGGTTACACAACTCAGAGAAAGAGGCGGAAAAAACAGTTCCATTTTTACGAGTGTCTTTGAGTTATCTCAGGTGTTTCGTTTCTTTTAAATCCTGGACGCCGTGTTGCAACGCGTGTTTTGGCCCGCGATCGGCATTCCCAAGGAAAGGGAAGAGGTGGTAGCATCTGTGGTAATAAACTGACGGCTCGGAATTATATCAGAAATCTTACCTTTTATAATAATTGCAATTTCGAAATGGGATCAATTTCTGAAAACGCGGACATTCTACGGTGGAAAATCAGAGCTCATCTACGATTTTATTCATTCAGAAGCAATCCGAGAGTGCCAGAAATGGTAGTGGTAATTGCTTTTAATGCTTGTAAACGAAGACAGGTGAAGATAAAAACTCGAGGAACGAAAATTAAAATAATACGGTGCTTTGAGCGTGTTGATGATAAACTAGCGGCAATCGGGTATTTTTAGTCATGATGTTAAACAAAGCATTGCGTCTGCAGAAGAAAGACATTGAAAATTTTTATGATTTTTCAGTTTAGTGGGAGGAAAGCAGCGAAAATTGGAAGAAAATGCATCAAGGAAAAAAAAATATGTAATTTTCCTCTATTTCCTGTTTTTCTTGATTGATGGTTTCGAAATCTCTTAACTCTCTCTTAAAAGTTTATTGAATTTTTCGTCCGCAAAAAATGTAAGCTCGATTATGGATTTAAATTACATTTCATAGTAAATAATCTTCGTACATGTAGATAGCTATGTCGACATTTACACCCTGCAAGCCGTCTCTCGGCATGTGGCAAGGGGGTTTGAATCCGAAAGACTTTCCAAACACTCTTGATACCATTCCAACATCTTGAGTTATTTGGTATCAGACAATGAAACGGAAAGTAAAACTAGGAAGAAATTTACGATGGTTCTTGCTTTTCTTTGGAATCAAGTCCAAGATCAATGTCGAAATCTATAAATGAGTCCTTTAGCTGCATAATGTTCTACATTATCTTTCCGTCGCTGTTGAGGGAAAGGAAATTAGTTGAGGTCCAACCGCCTACTTAATTCGAGCATGCAAGGAAGAGTTGCCTGAAAACTGCAGCTGACTCCATGGCCCCGATTGGATTTGTCTGATGTTTTAAGGCATTTCCTTGTTCCTAAACAAATAAAGAGCACTCAGGACTAGAATTTAAATATTGCCACGATAACAGATCCTCGAGATAAGGATTTAATTCGTTTCTAAAGAGATGAAAAAGGAGACATGTGGCAAGAATTTCCAAAACGTGTGGATCCGTTTTTTGCTTTGTAACTCGAAAATCTCTGACTGATTCGCAAACAAAAATAAAAGGATTAAGTAGGGAATTGAAAGTGTGCGATAATTTTAATGATTTGTTACCATTATGTTAAGGAAATTATATTGCGGCTTTATTCGGGCGAGATTGGGACTTTGAAGTCTCCTTTTACATCTAACCTTTAGGATTATCAAATTTAAGAGAGATAGCTTAAACAGTACAAAGAAGAAAACCACTTTATGTTCTTAAAAACCTAAATTTGCACTTAGGAAAAATACACCACAGCAGGAAAACACCTACAAGAAGGGTAGTGTGAGAAACCTGCGAAACCTACTGATAGTTAACTAACGTTCAAGGAAAAGGCAGGTTAATTCGCATCTGAAAAGCAATAAAAATGGTACAGTTACATAATTTCATAGACATGACAACTATAAATAAATTATCATAAAAAATAAACAGAAAAAGAGCATTATAAATACAAATATTACGGTTATAAAACAGATCAGTATCAAGATATCAGTAAAAGTACTAAATGCGAAGATAAAATGAGGGAAATTAATGTGTTCATTGCTGGTGATCAGTTTTGTCAATATTATTTGATAGAAGTTTATTAAGATTATCATAATACTGAATACCTCAAAAATACTTGGAAATTAGATGAATTTATTATACAAATTANATACAAAAATATTTTCACCTATCCAGATAAAGGCTTGTCAAGAAGTACGATGTAAGTGGGTGTAGCGATCAATCTTTTAGGGTAGATTTCTGCCACCGTTTCTTTTTCTCCACTGAGGTCATCAGATTTTATCAAAGAAAATTGTGTAAAATCTTCAAGAAAAACACATCTAGACAGCCGCGCGATATAAATGAAAGGGTCGCTGGTTGGACGCAAAGAATTTAAATTGCTTCAAATTTTTTTGAAATTCTTGTTAAAATGTTATAGCAATTTAACGTGAACGAGAGATCCCATTTTTATCTCATTAAAATAGGATCAGACCACATGTTGCTATCCTCAAACCCCTCAGAAGCAAAGTTCTCCAGGAATTCGACTGTCCACAGTGAAAACTGTCGCACGACCCCCTCCCCCGAAACGAATTAAACACTAATGGGACACGAGATAAAAATCTTTTAGCCTTCCACGATGACAGGTCGTTGCATAACGGCCGCTCCTTTCCACTCCAATCGAAGGGACTTTGATACGCTTTCCTATTCACAAACACAGTCACGGGGATCAATCGCAATTCGCGAGAGCGATTATAGGAGGCCATAAGATATGTTGCAGGCGCTAAAGAACTCCTTTTTGCACTCAGTGGGTAAAAAAATCGCCTCTCCGCAGCGACGAGTGAGAAATGATGGTGTCGTTATAAGGGCGCGCAGCTGAAACGCGAAAGTCGAACGCGGAAAAGAGTGAGTGCGCCGATTTGCATTAGAAATCGAGTTGGACACAATGCGTTTCCCAAACGGACCCATTCCAGTAGCCGAGCTAGGAAATTCCCGAGAATGGAATTCCGCGGTGGAACGAAATACTTGTGAGGGTAAGGAGGGTCCCTTTGCATATCAGTCGCCTACAAGTCACAGCTAATGAGGTTTCGAAAATTATAATATGTTACCCATTTACTGTTTGTCTGTATTTTATTTGTAGTGAAGAATCGTCGTTGGTCAAAGCACTAATTAAAAGCTTTCGGTACAAATGTTGCTATGTTGCTGAGGTATGAGTGCAGTTCTATGCTAAGCAATTTCATTTATTTTGGAATGAATTTTCATTTTTGAAAATTGCAATTCATATTGTCACTGTATTACACTTATGTGTACATTTTCCGATTTGCTCATTATTCATCAGTAAGAAATGCATAGGCAAACTACCTCACTCCTCATCTTGCTTATTCACCACATTTCCAAAATCTTTTTTGTGTTTTTGTAGCATTCTTTCTTTTAACTTTAAATTTTAAATTTATCTAATGTATTGACAATTGAGTTAGTTGGGTGGAAGAGAGGCCAACCTGGTCTAACCTCGCCTCTGTAGTTTATTCATTCAAATATACATTCCTTTCTAGAGGTCTTGGTAGTCAGTGAAGAAGGGGGTGATAACCGAACTAGCCCGCTAGGTGTTGAATTTATAGACAATCTTAAAACTGAAAATATTGATCAAGATTAGTTCTCATTTGCATTAAGCGGACCTCAAACGTTTTTCGATGTTAAATTGGCAAAATGTATATTATTACTTCTACAGTAAACATCTTGTAAAATTTGAAACCATAAGTGATTACATCTAAACCAATCACGTGTGAGTCAATGCGAGGGAAGAACTACGAAATTGATCTATAAAAATCTACCCACTTCACCATTTTTTAGTTTAAATATTGTTCTTAAAAGTGCTGCTATAGAATAACTGCTGTAGTACTCCTACAAATGATTCCTTTCGAAGTAATAATGAGTATCCATCCCCTTATCACTTATTTACCTCCCTATTTGGTGCTCTTATTTGATTCCTCACTTGATCCAGCGTGGACCGTTTGCGATATTTTCCTTTCAACTACATTTCTTTCGTATTCTACAGTAAGCATTCTTTCTTAAAAATACAAATTTAGGTGATTCTCATAACTCATTGACGTTGCGGAATTCGGCGTGAACATATACGTAGGTAAGACAAAAGTTATGAAAATAAGTAGAAAGGATAACTATGTAGACATTAATATAACTATAGGAGGAAAAGCTGTTGAGCAAGTGATATCATTTCTATATTTGGGAAGCTTAATAACATGGAGCGAAAGCTGTACTGAGGGAATACGAAATAGGATCTCTATGGACAAAAAAGCTTATGAAAAGATGGAGAAACTTCTAGCTGCAAGTACACTCCTAAGAGAATGGCGAAGTTCTATGTTTAGAGTGTGACGTTGTATGGCAGTGAAACTTGGACAATTAGAAAGTATTTGGAAATTTTTTAAGTGTGGCCGTGAAGAGAAATGCTTAAAGTATTATGGGCTGATAGATTAAGAAATTAGAATGTTTTATGAATATCAGATGTGAGAGAAAATTGTCAAGAGAAATAATAAGGAGAAAGACAAGACACGTCTTGGCTGAGGCATATAGTATGCCGGAATTGCTTGCTAAGAAGAATCGTATAGGGAAAATTGAAGGAAAACGAGGAAAGAGAATTTTTCTATGCCTTACACTTCGGCTTTACATTTGTTTCAACAAAATATTCATTCGAAGATAATTTAATTATCCGAAAGTATAAATCTCTATTGTGTCAGTGGTGGTGCAGCTGCCAACAAACACAGAATTATCTTAAAGGTTTCATATGACCCTTTTGGAATCGTCCCAGGACGACTCTCTTTTGAGTAGGAGTCATTTACAAGCTATAACATTAAATCGCAATCCCAACGAATGGGCGATAAAAATCTGCCTTTAGGCTACGGAATGGAGAAAAGTACCCGTCATTCGGTTTACGGAACCTTTTCATTTGCGGCTGTTTTTTTTGAGGGTGGGAGGCGCGTAAAATATTCCATTTATCGACAGCGATTATTACTCAGAAGCGACACGCTGGCAACACCTAATTGAATTTATTTCTGTGAATATGCTTAAGATTTCTGTTAGAAAAATGCGCAATTTCCATCACTTGCGGCGAACTCTCAGTTTATCATATAATAATTTACTTCTTACTGTGTGGAAATGTTAACTAAAATGTTATCACTTGAAGCTTTGGTGTAACAGCTGGGAGCAGAACTCTGCAAATTTTCTTATTTGGTCATTGAGAAATAGAATCGGAATGTGATAGACTAAACTAATAATGTTTTGAAGGGAGCTCATGTATTCCGATACGATTGCGTACAATGGAAAAGGTGTTATCTTCAATCTCTTAATGGATACAGTGCAGTAGATCCGAACGGAAAATACGGTGTTTCAAAGTCTTGCATTTTACTTCTCGAGGATGAAAACTGCAAACAATTGTCTTATCTAAAATAATTATTCTACAGTCTGTACGATTCTCAGTAAAAGTACTTAAACTTTGGCGAAACCCAGAGTTGAAACCGTAAATGTTTTTCTCGAAGCGAAGTGATTGCTAATGTTACACTTTACGCCTGGTTAATACTACGTCCATTGCCGATTGGACCTGAATTCCAATTTGAACTGAACTATGTTATAGTAAATGTTGCTCTTTGAAATAATGACAATATAGAGAATGATCTGGCCATCCAGCAACTTCTCCATTCCCTATATGTTCGTTATGAATTTAGAGAGAAACATCCCATCAGAATAAAAAGGTTCGCTTCGGCACATGCGGCATCCACTTGTAAATTCTAATTATTTTGTGCTTTGTGTATGTATATTCAAATAGATGTTCTCCATTCAGGATGGTAAACAAGAGAAAAACTATACATTTCTGAAGTATCTTCATTCGAGTAATGAAACCCAAGGACCATTTTTTTAGCAATCGTCTCATCTTCTTTTTAACGAGGGAGATGTCCATCTTTGCAAGTTTGAACTAGTTCTCGCATGTTCACCTGTTGAAACTGTTGTGCTGAATTGAGAAAAGAATCGTGGTGAAAAATGCATAGCATTTAATGTTATTCATGCTTATTCCTTGAAATTTTTAATTATTGCTATTGAGTGAAATATAATCTCGACGGAAAATGTTTCTTTTCACTACCGAGGATCTCCCTGCGACCGTATCACTGAAGACTTTTCATTGTCCTTTGTGCAGGATAAAGAAAAGTGTGCTTCTGTCTCAGTCTTTTCATGGCTGCTATAATATAAAAGCTACTGAAGTATGAATGATGTTGGGATATGGCATTCATTTGGTCACTCCTTATTGAATAGAAGAGTAATTCATAGTGTCCATTTTACGTAAACTTTTTCTGCTTATAACATTCTGGCTCAGTGAGGAAAGCAAGAACAAACAACCTCACTCCTTATCTTGCCTAGTAAGCCTCATTCCCCTTCCAAGGTTTTTGATAGGTATATTGTTAGGTATAGAAGGAGTTGTGGGTCAAAGCAGCTTTAAGTCTAAATGTTTCTCAGACTGAGGATAACGACTTCATGTGTCACATTTTCATGTAAAGGATGACGCTCTTTAAGATATCTTTAGCTGCGTGATTCAGTATTTATTCATATATTTATTGTATAATACAGGTTGCAAAGTCAGGTGGCGACGCTAACTTACACTACCATGTATAGCTAAAAAGAAAAAAAATGCTGCAAAATTCTACAGATAAAACTAAATAACATTTGTATTTAACCACCTCCTCCATTATCTACATTAGTTTACAAACTAATTTATAATGTACACAGCTATAATTTACAAAATAATCTTACATAATGGATAACATCAGCCTTCACTTCGTGGAACCTTCTAATATTATTCATGGCGAAATAGAATAATCTTAAACCAGTACAAAAACCATGTTCATTTAACAATCAACTCTAACAAGTCACCAGAATCCTTACATATACAAATACAGAATATCAGAACATAAAATAAACTAAAAAATAACTACAATAACTTAAAAAGAACATGTTAAATAGTTATAACTATTTCATAAACTCAAAATTAACTTTAATTAGCGTTTACCCTTTTCATTATTACTTATCACGTAAGATAAGTACTTTTACTTTTTAAGTACTGATCGACACGACGAAATACGCGTTATCGTGATTCTCGTGCTCCCGTCCCATACAATGCGATTTCCGAGACCAGTCTACAAAGAGATTTCGCGAAATTACAGCGAGAACGGATGGCTATTATTGGACTCTTTTTCCTGTTAGCATTAGGAATACCAATGAGGTAACTTATTACAAGGTTCGTTGTTTTTCACACCCCTGCCATACGCCATACGGGGGCTTGCGGGGTACTAATGTAAATTAAAGATTTTTCAGGGTCCTGATAAACCCTCACGGCTACCGTAGCGGCCACGAGGCCCACGAAGTCTCCACTGTACATCACCCTAACATGCGATCCCCTACTATGTTTTGCTTCTCCTTGCGACGTAAATTCCTAAAAACTTCCCTGAAAAGGAGCTTGAAAAATGTCTACCCTGTACAATTGAATTATGAAGGAAAGACTCTTTTCACGGCGAAAGACTAAGTGTTGAATGTGAGAGAATACCACGTTCCAGTTCCAATTAAATGAAGTGCCGTCGAGGGCTGTGGCGAAGAGAAGGGGGTTGGGTAAGAATGCAAAAGGGTTAGAAATGCGTGGACGTCGTAGGGCACTTGGGCAACCACTGCGTGTTTAAGAAAGGGGTCAGACTGCGGCGATCGAGTGAACTCGCCGGTAAGATTAAGAGGATGGACGGGTGAACAGGTTATTGAGATAAATGAATTATGAACAGGGATGCAAAGATTACGATTATACCTTCTTATATTATGAACTCGTCTTGCCTTATGCCCATATATCTTCTCATATTTACGCGACAGATACTATGATAAATTTAAAATTCACGACTCTTACCATTATATTTGATAAACACTTTCTTAGACGATGTTTTTATGACGAAGAGAGATTTAATTACTCTCCAGATTCGCTTTTAATAGCAGCAGACTGCCTCTATTGAATTCAGTTGGAGGCCGGTTTTAACCTCCCACCCTCTGACAGTAGCTACGGAATGCTTTAGAGGGGGAATGAGGCGAGATGAGGAGTGAGGTGGTTTGCTCTGGTTCGCCGAACTGGACCGTTTTAAACAGAACACGTCCAAACAGGTGCTGCGCAGTTATCCTACTAGTAACATTCTCCATAGTATTAACAGCCTCCCTGACGCACCCGAGATAGGATCTCGTGGAAAAGAGTCGTTTAAAATTCAGTCGCGACAGAGACGTCTCGTATTTAGGATTTCCTGCTTTCTGACCATTTTTTTCTTTCAAAAAGATATCTCAGTTAAACCTTCGAGCGTTTTCAGCTTTTCTAAGTTCTTTCTTTCATCTGCGTTTCATTTGTATACTGTTATTGTTGATATTGTGTATTATATGTCTATATGTTTATTATATTGTATATTGATTTACCTAACGTGTATATATCGTAAACAGGTTGAAATTTAAGGAAATAAAAAGTGAAACATATTATTAAATAGCTATCCAAGGGGGGAAAAACTTTCTCTCTGTTCTTAGTTATGTATAAACACAAAATTGAACTAATAGAAAAGTATGCTTTTTTCCAAGTCCAACTTAAACAAAAAAGTCGCCAATAAAGGGGTTAAAAATTAATTTTTAAAATTAAAGCGGTTATTCATCGTCATTAATACCACAACAGCTTTCACATTATCACATACATAAACAAGATTGAGGCAAAGGTGAATAAAGAACCATTGTTCTTCATCCCGTACCAAAACACTAACGAAAAATGTTCCATTCATTAAGTATTACAGCTGGAACGGCTAATCTAAAACGCCTTGCTTCTTTTCGTATTATTCGTATTTTTTATCTTTCGAACGTTCTTGAAAACTTATTTTCCTCTGTCGAAATCAGGAACGATTGCAGCCTTAAAGCGCTATTGATACGGAGAGATGTATGAATGACAAAACGATATTGAAATATTCCTTTAGGAATGAATAATGTCGAAGTTCTAGCTTAGATTCGATAGGAAACAGGTGCAGGCAATTAAGCTCCAATTTAAAATAGCTTTCCCAACACCCACACAACCACTTAAGAAAGCTCTCTAGCTGTCACTTAAATGTCACCGATCAGCAGAGGTTGGCGAAGACCAAAATTAAATTGTGCCGAATAAAGTTATTCTCTACGTATGTTTGCTGCGGGCGATGGAAATGAAAGATTCATATCTTCCGTCGCGACCTCTGAGGTTTCCAGGTCAGCGTCTCGAGGCAACAAATTCAACGATAATTTCTGTCTTTGCCTCAATGTTTATTGACGCTGCCCTCTCGTCTATATTCTACCCGGTTAAACCACTCCGGTTTCTTTTCCAACTCCCTAATGATGACTTGAATGAACTGAAAGTGTAATCTTGCGAGGAAAGAGATTGTGAAATAGCTGAATCGCGGTAAAAATAAAAAAGATGTAATTCCAACCTGGAGATAGCCGATACGAACTCAACGGTTATTTGGTTTCAGAGTTAATCGCCATTGATAAGGGTCCTGCCGTTTCTAATTTATATTTAATTACATTAAATTGTGTCCAGCCCGTTTTTTATATCCCTTAAGGCTTTCAACGGTAGGAATCCGTTTCGAATTTCGACAAACCGGAATTTTCCGGTTAGAGAATGAATGCCTGTGTTTGTCCTTGGTTGGCTACCTCACTGTTGCTGTCCTGTGACGTGATCTTCATGGGAATATTTGACATAAATAAATAAATGGGACACTGAAATAAATTATCGGCTCTCCTTCGAAGCCTCTTTTTCTTCCCCTTTTTACATCAGGAATATGCATTGCGATTTCTTTTATCTGATGTAATTACGAATAGTCATCCAAACTATTTGGTAATATTTTCCGCACAAGTCTCGTATGTTATTATTATTATTACATATGTTACAGATGGACTAATAGTCCGGTGGAGACTTACTATTCTACAATAATAACAATGCTACAATATACAATTACGCAGATGAATATACAATAAAGTTGTTCAACACCTTTTATTTAAGTTTTTCACTGAATCTCTTAAGTAGTTCCGATGCAAAGAGTTTAAATAAGCAGCCAAATGTAAGAAAAAAATACAAATATTAGATTAAATCGAATTAAAAAAGGATAATCGTAGCAAAATGGATGATGGTATCAGTGATAAAAGAGTTTATAATGAATATGAGTTCAATTACATTTAAAGAGCTGAAATAGTGGAGATGTTTCTCTTTTGAGAGATGAGTTTTTGATGGAAATGTAACTCGAGCTCTCCTGATTTTTTCTAGACTTAAATCTTTTATTTCAAGCTGATAAAGAATAGAAAAGTCGTAACTATAGGAAGGGATAGAGGAATTCAGTTTCAGAATTCACTGGGTGTATGCGAGACAGAAATTTCTTGTAAAAGATTTCTCGATTAAAATATTCAAATATACAGCAATGAAAATGGAAAGGCTGTCCCTACTCAAAGCCAGACCTGTTGCTATGTTCAAGTCCTATCTCTGGCTCTCCAAAAATGGAAAAGTCAATTGGCGTTAGTCATGCAAAAACCTATTTCAGAGTAGAATTCATATGCCCATTTTATTATTGTCATAAAATTACATTGCGTCGTGATTTGAATTTTAGAGAGAGCCATAAATTAAAACAAATAAGTACGTAGATATGCCGTATTCTAAACATCTGCCCATTATATCTTATTGAGTGATAATATAGAATGACTGCCTATTAAAGAATAGTTTGTTTGAGCGTAGAGTAAAGCTGATTGAGCTTGATAAGGTGCATGCTTTTCTAATTACGTATTTTACCAAGAATGTATGTTTATCGATCGAGGATTGTGTCCCTTATGCCGGACAGAAGAACATAAACGTCTGTTTATGACGGATCGCTTGCTCAACGTTAGGAATTCAGAATTTAATTTTATTAATCTCTGCAAAAAAATCGAAACAGGATTGGTTTCCGCGTGAAAATACTATGCATAAATCGACTATTAGGAATTCACGACTCCAAAAGAATACTCGAGAAAGGGTACATAAAGCCATACATACATAAAGCCGAACGTACTATCTAATTCAAAAGCTCAAATTTCCTTTAATGAAAGTTGCTTATAATGAAAAATAAAGTTTGGAACCATTGCATTAAGGTAATAAAAACGAGGTTTTCAAAGTATTAAACTGTAAAGCAAGCTGATGTAGAGCCGATGTAATGAATTGCTTGTTATCAATTCTTTTACATAACCATTTAATTCCTGGAGACAACTGAAAATTCTATCTGAAAATTATAGGTTTAGTACTTTTAAAAGTGTCGACAGCTCAGGTAATTCCGCATGCATCGGCCCTCAACGTGAATCAAATCCGGACCGCTTTCAGCAAAGGAAAACAAGCTGCCCATCCGAGAACCACTGAAAAGAAGTTTGTTAAAAATTCTTTAACTTGCCCTCATACAGTCTTACACTCGTTGACATTTTAAGTACATTTTCGTTAACAGAACCCTGAAGAATATGGAATCACCAATGTGCTGCTCATTAATAAATGAAAACCGTACTTATCGTATCGTAATTTTCACAATTTATTTTATATAATCGACAGGTCGATCGCCGGAATCGTGGAAAATACGGAGTACGGCTATTATTTATTAAATTGCATTCCACGAAGNAGCTTTCACATTATCACATACATAAACAAGATTGAGGCAAAGGTGAATAAAGAAGCATTTTTCTTCATCCCGTACCAAAACACTAACGAAAAATGTTCCATTCATTAAGTATTACAGCTGGAACGGCTAATCTAAAACGCCTTGCTTCTTTTCGTATTATTCGTATTTTTCATCTTTCGAACGTTCTTGAAAACTTATTTTCCTCTGTCGAAATCAGGAACGATTGCAGCCTTAAAGCGCTATTGATACGGAGAGATGTATGAATGACAAAACGATATTGAAATATTCCTTTAGGAATGAAGAATGTCGAAGTTCTAGCTTAGATTCGATAGGAAACAGGTGCAGGCAATTAAGCTACAATTTAAAATAGCTTTCCCAACACCCACACAACCACTTAAGAAAGCTCTCTAGCTGTCACTTAAATGTCACCGATCAGCAGAGGTTGGCGAAGACCAAAATTAAATTGTGCCGAATAAAGTTATTCTCTACGTATGTTTGCTGCGGGCGATGGAAATGAAAGATTCATATCTTCCGTCGCGACCTCTGAGGTTTCCAGGTCAGCGTCTCGAGGCAACAAATTCAACGATAATTTCTGTCTTTGCCTCAATGTTTATTGACGCTGCCCTCTCGTCTATATTCTACCCGGTTAAACCACTCCGGTTTCTTTTCCAACTCCCTAATGATGACTTGAATGAACAGAAAGTGTAATCTTGCGAGGAAAGAGATTGTGAAATAGCTGAATCGCGGTAAAAATAAAAAAGATGTAATTCCAACCTGGAGATAGCCGATACGAACTCAACGGTTATTTGGTTTCAGAGTTAATCGCCATTGATAAGGGTCCTGCCGTTTCTAATTTATATTTAATTACATTAAATTGTGTCCAGCCCGTTTCTTATATCCCTTAAGGCTTTCAACGGTAGGAATCCGTTTCGAATTTCGACAAACCGGAATTTTCCGGTTAGAGAATGAATGCCTGTGTTTGTCCTTGGTTGGCTACCTCACTGTTGCTGTCCTGTGACGTGATCTTCATGGGAATATTTGACATAAATAAATAAATGGGACACTGAAATAAATTATCGGCTCTCCTTCGAAGCCTCTTTTTCTTCCCCTTTTTACATCAGGAATATGCATTGCGATTTCTTTTATCTGATGTAATTACGAATAGTCATCCAAACTATTTGGTAATATTTTCCGCACAAGTCTCGTATGTTATTATTATTATTACATATGTTACAGATGGACTAATAGTCCGGTGGAGACTTACTATTCTACAATAATAACAATGCTACAATATACAATTACGCAGATGAATATACAATAAAGTTGTTCAACACCTTTTATTTAAGTTTTTCACTGAATCTTTTCACTGAATCAGTAGTTCCGATGCAAAGAGTTTAAATAAGCAGCCAAATGTAAGAAAAAAATACAAATATTAGATTAAATCGAATTAAAAAAGGATAATCGTAGCAAAATGGATGATGGTATCAGTGATAAAAGAGTTTATAATGAATATGAGTTCAATTACATTTAAAGAGCTGAAATAGTGGAGATGTTTCTCTTTTGAGAGATGAGTTTTTGATGGAAATGTAACTCGAGCTCTCCTGATTTTTTCTAGACTTAAATCTTTTATTTCAAGCTGATAAAGAATAGAAAAGTCGTATCTATAGGAAGGGATAGAGGAATTCAGTTTCAGAATTCACTGGGTGTATGCGAGACAGAAATTTCTTGTAAAAGATTTCTCGATTAAAATATTCAAATATACAGCAATGAAAATGGAAAGGCTGTCCCTACTCAAAGCCAGACCTGTTGCTATGTTCAAGTCCTATCTCTGGCTCTCCAAAAATGGAAAAGTCAATTGGCGTTAGTCATGCAAAAACCTAATTCAGAGTAGAATTCATATGCCCATTTTATTATTGTCATAAAATTACATTGCGTCGTGATTTGAATTTTAGAGAGAGCCATAAATTAAAACAAATAAGTACGTAGATATGCCGTATTCTAAACATCTGCCCATTATATCTTATTGAGTGATAATATAGAATGACTGCCTATTAAAGAATAGTTTGTTTGAGCGTAGAGTAAAGCTGATTGAGCTTGATAAGGTGCATGCTTTTCTAATTACGTATTTTACCAAGAATGTATGTTTATCGATCGAGGATTGTGTCCCTTATGCCGGACAGAAGAACATAAACGTCTGTTTATGACGGATCGCTTGCTCAACGTTAGGAATTCAGAATTTAATTTTATTAATCTCTGCAAAAAAATCGAAACAGGATTGGTTTCCGCGTGAAAATACTATGCATAAATCGACTATTAGGAATTCACGACTCCAAAAGAATACTCGAGAAAGGGTACATAAAGCCATACATACATAAAGCCGAACGTACTATCTAATTCAAAAGCTCAAATTTCCTTTAATGAAAGTTGCTTATAATGAAAAATAAAGTTTGGAACCATTGCATTAAGGTAATAAAAACGAGGTTTTCAAAGTATTAAACTGTAAAGCAAGCTGATGTAGAGCCGATGTTATGAATTGCTTGTTATCAATTCTTTTACATAATCATTTAATTCCTGGAGACAAGTGAAAATTCTATCTGAAAATTATAGGTTTAGTACTTTTAAAGTGTCGACAGCTCAGGTAATTCCGCATGCATCGGCCCTCAACGTGAATCAAACCCGGACCGCTTTCAGCAAAGGAAAACAAGCTGCCCATCCGAGAACCACTGAAAAGAAATTTGTTAAAAATTCTTTAACTTGGCCTCATGCAGTCTTACACTCGTTGACATTTTAAGTACATTTTCGTTAACAGAACCCTGAAGAATATGGAATCACCAATGTGCAGCTCATTAATAAATGAAAACCGTACTTATCGTATCGTAATTTTCAGAATTTATTTTATATAATCGACAGGTCGATCGCCGGTATCGTGGAAAATACGGAGTACGGCTTTTATTTATTAAATTGCATTCCATGAAGTCAGGTCACCTCGTTTATATTACGTGCTGCTTACTCTTGATACGAACACTTTTTATTCCACTGAAAATGAGGGAATATCCTGATTCTTCGAAAGAGTATTGAGCGGAGGGCTTCGTCATACCCCAGAATCGCCTGGACAGAGTTTTCCAAAATGTCGAATCTGTTGATCTCTATTGTTATCATAATCTTCTTCTAAAAAATAAAACTAATCATAAAACAGAATTTGTAAATACAATACTTTCCTGCTGTAGCATCTTGTCCTGCAGCGCTCCTGTATTTTGATAAATGGAACATCTTCATTCTTGTGGCTCAGGATAGAGAAAAGGTCGTCTTTTTTTGTCTTAATCCTGTTCATGGCTGTAAAAATTTGAATAACATTATTCATCCTGGTCACACCTTATTGGATACCTTACCTTACAGTCATGCTGAATCACCGTAGTGGACTTATTTCACTAAACTCATTATCGCTCAGTCTGAGAATCAAGGGAAGACTAGCTCAATTCTCATCCTGCCTAGTATGCCTCATTCCCTCTCCAACGCTTTTGATGAAAATGGGTTTAGTTTCAAACCCGGTACAAGTACTGAGTTGTTAGAGCACTACAGAATGATCAACTGATCACATAAATACCCGAAGCTCATAAAAGTATTGATAAAATTGATATATATAAATAAAAAGTAACATTAATGTCGCACTTCGATTCGGTGGAATCCTTTTGGTCCATATCAGTTTCTACAGGAAAAAAGGGCTTTGGAGACCATAGATTTGTCAAAGGTGCACGTGTACTCACCATTGTATCTCCTAAGCTCTAAGCGTGTCCGAATCTCATAACCCTCTATCGGAGACCTCAACATTATGAGAGAACTGAGAATTGTGAAGAGCGTGGGACGACGCGAGGTCTTTCTGACCACACGTTCAGATGCGCCCGCCCAAATATGTATGCATACGCATTTGTTTCAGCTTCGACGGTGTGAAGCAAAAAACTTTCTCGAAAAGTTCGCCACCGGAATTCTAGATGAGATTAAGCCAAGATGGCGGCCGTCCAAATGGATCGTGTCCCTTGTCCCTCATTGGTCAGTGAGTGACGCATCGAAGGGTATGAGAGGAAGGTTGAACGCGGTGGGATATTATGGGTTGGAAGAATAGGGCAAGACGAGGACGAGAGGAGGTTGTGCGAAGCGTCCACTATGCATTACGTAAGCTCTATTACGTGTTGGTCTGTGGTAAACCCCCAAGTCTGCCAGAATTCAAATAAAAGGACTTATCAAACGTCGATTGTTCCGTGGATAGTTTGCTATTGCTTTGTAGTAAACTTCTTCGAAAGGAAATAATTGCGTCAGAGACACCCGTATAAAATTAATAGAATGAATATAAATGTAGTCGACTCAGTTGTATCTCGGAATCACCCTTACGAATAACTTAACTGGAGCACACATATTCCAAAAATATGCGGTAAAGTAACAAAAAAACTCGGTTTTATTTATAAAACCGAGTTTTTTAGTTACTTTACCGCATTTACTTTATCACATCTACCTACATTGCTCTTTAGAGCAATGTAGGTAGATGTGATGACTTAGGCTCCATCTTGAATATGCGGCGAGTATATGGGGCCCAGTGGATGAAACGAATGCTCGGGAACTTCAGTGTAGCGCAAGTCCGATTTGTTAAAAAGTGCTGCGACAGAAAAGCAAGCGTTACGTAAATACTCACAGTCGCAGGTTGGGAATCCTCGAAAGAAAGGAGATTAAAAGCTACGTTGTGATTGCTTGCTAAATCCAGGGAAAGTACATTTACGGAAGACGTAAATGGTTTTATCTTACCTCCCTACTTGCTCTGCCGATCTGACAATGAACATAAAATAAGAGAAATAGATGCGAGGTCAAGTCGTTTTAGGGACTCGTTCTTTCCGCGAACGATACGCGATAACAATAAACTAAAGCAAGAGAGGGCTCCCGGATAGCCAAGTGGGCAACGCGTTCGACTTCGGTGAAAGCGGTCCCGGGTTCGCTTGTTCGATATGTATTCATAACGTCCACCGCAGTGCTTCTTCGAGATTACACCATCGTTAAGTTTAATTTCTTTTGAAACGCCTGACAATGAATAAGATATTTTCATACGAAATAATTTCCGAATTTCCGGTCGTTTCTCGGCTTCGATGTTTAATCTCCCCACGACTCAAATCGTGGCGTTCGTGGAATAATAAACGACTTCACCTTTTATTTGGCCAAAGCGGAGATTGGAAAGGGAACCGGCGACAAATTTCGCTAAAACAAAAAAGAGTAACAAGAATTATTTATTTATGCTATTCTCAAGATTTAAAAATCGCGACCCAGGTCTCGATGCGTATCATCATATTCAGGTCCAAAAACAAATAATAAATTTAATAATTAATATAACTAATAACAATTCTTGTAATCAGTGTGCGTTATTATGGAATTCTACAAATTGAAGGCCGAAACTATCCAGTGTGAAATTTGAGTGAAAGATAACTGTAACTGTAAACATTTCGTAGAAAGCGTCCGTGATCTGTATTGAAGAATGCAAATGAGCCATCGTGTGCCTGGTCTCAAAGAAACGAAAATCTCCCCACACTGCACTCTGTTCACCTAAAACGTTGTTTCTAGTACTAACTCTATCGTTCACTTAGCATTATCAGCAACGTAAAGTCTTCCTGCTGGTTGAATTGATTCTTTCTCCTCCATTATGAATGCTTAAAGAGCCATCTAGCCATTGAAACAAGTTCTACTGAAAGAATTGAACCATAATCGAGAAATCCTCCATAAGCCGTATTCTCAGTTTAATGACAAAAATTTTTTTCCCACTGAGATATGGTTGAATCACCTCCAAGGAATCTTGAAGTAGAATTTAGAACCTTCAAAAGGAAAAACCATTTCCAGTCAAATTGGCAAGAGAACCTATATTAACGCGTCATAGAGTAGAAATTCCAAATTAATAAAATCATCCAAGTCTAAAAAATGTAAAACGTGGACAATGTTGGAAAACGGGTAAGGGTGATTTTGCGCAAGATGGTGCGCACCCAGGAAAAACCCCAATTCAATATCCCAAAATCCCAATTTTGTCAATGTGTTAAACAACTATTGAGAATCCTAAATAACCGTGGGCCAACCACAAGAAAAATGTCAAGGGAAGTAATTCAATTGTAACCCTGGAAAGAGTGTACAAGAATTAAAAATATATTGAAGAGCTAAATACATAAATCGACTTCCTGAAGAGAGACCAAGCGATAGTGATAGTGATAAAAACAGTAGAAAACCAAGTAGCAGCAACAAAATTGCAAAAGCGAAATGATTATCACCACAGAACTGGGATGTCTGTAAAGGAAGAAAATTTTAAAAGATCAGGGAAAACCAACAACGAAAAGGAACACACAACACAATTGCCAACATCTGCCAAGAAGATACATAAAATAAGTGCCTATTTGGAGTACCAAGTTGTCATCTTCATTGACTGAAGGGTTCTGAACCCTTAGTTGTTGAATTAAAAGAATATTTAAGAACCTTTAACAAATTTTCAAACCTATTTAGTCTTCAAAGAAGTAAAAGAGAATACATTATAAGTTCGAAGGGAATATCTGCAGAGCTTCGTTTCGTAATTTAAGAAATCGTGCTAAGGAGAAAAAATCGGAAGCAATTTTTCCGACAATTTATTCATTCGTTCATTATTGGCTCGATTCTAACAGGATTTACAAACTCACTTCATGAACGTATTCTCTACACTTAAGAAGGTATTTGCTACGAAAAATAGGTTAGAAATTCTATGTTTAAGATATCAAAATGTCAACTTCTTCACATAAGGGTCGTTTAATGTCACGGAATGTTGACGTCTCTGAGCTATCTAGGAGTTGTTTATATACCCTTCACATAGTTTCCTACTTTTCCTCTGTAACCATTCTACGCCAGTAGGTTGGTAATATGAGATCTCCACCTTGACTGACATTTCTGAAGCAGCCTAGAATGCCAACGGACGAAAAGAACGGTTTAAATTATTCTTTTCCATCAAAACCGTAATTTACCAGGAGCGGAATGAATTCTTGGAAAATGATGGGTTTAAGTGTCAAAACGTAACGGTTTGTGTGAGTGTGAATTTAGATGAAAGGAAACAGCAGGACGGTGAGAAAATATAACAATTTCTTCCTCTATGCTTTTGTAAATGACTTTGAAGACAGAGGCGAAGAATTTTGGATTGAATAAAGAGCGGGATAGTTTATTAATAAATAAAGGAAACGACTTAGGAAAGATGGGCATATTAGGGTAAATGAAGCTATCGTGAGGTAAAAGGCATGCTGAATGATATTAATTGATAAAAAATAATATTCCATGACACATTTTGACTTTTCAAATCGGTATCTTACAAGGATTAAAGAAAAGTTGTTAACTTTTGCACGGTGAAGCCGTGTGGCTGAATCCCAAGGAATAGCAACTGTGAAAAATAGCGACACGACTGGGACTCGACCCCAGGTCTCCCACTCTCCGGGTTCGCGCGTTTCATTTGTTTTTCGGATTGCAGTATCGTTTAAAGTTTATCGATAGCTGAGGTGATTTCCCGAACGTGGGCTCCCAACTAGAATCGAACCCGGGGCCGCTTTACCCAAAATTGAAATCTCTACTCCCTTGGCTATCCGGTACCCATTTTCGATTCAGTACCATCTTCCACTTCGTATGGGAAGATACGTAGTATGCATGTTGAAGGTGGATATTTCTCATTTGAATCTACATTGGTTAAAAACTTGCAGGTAATTTTCTTTATTAAATTTGGGGGAAGAAATAAAGGAATAGAAAACTTCCGAAGCCAGGTTAAATATTGCACGAGTGTTTTCGGAAGAAGATAGACTGCGATTGGTTGGTGAATTCGGAGAAAGTACTTTTGCGAAGGATATAATGGGTATTATGAGACCCCTGCTACTTAAACCGATCCGCCAAAGAGCGTAAAATAAGAGAAATAGATGCTATGACAAGTCGTTTGAAGAATTTATTCTTTCCAGAAACGATACGCGATAACAACAAGCAAAAGAATTAGTGCTAACGCTTGGTGCTTATATACCTTCCACCCGCTGGGAAGCAACTCGCAAGGTATTAATGTAGATACAGATCTAAATTATCATATTGATGAAACAACATAAAATATATATAAATCTTCATCCATCATCATTATCGCAAACATGCCTCAAATTTTCAAAACAATGAAACTTGGTAATGGCTTATATTTTATTATAACCGGTTTATACGGGTGTATATCACTGCAGTCCGCAGTGACATACACCCGTATAGAACAAAAAGTGCTTACAAAATTGATACACCAGCCTGTAGGTTAGGTGAAACAATGGATTATCGCCAAATCATCTGGATAAAGCTTTTCAGTATTTTACTCAAGAGGGTGCATACTGCATCGATCAAGAATTTTAAAGCCTTAATAACATCATGGCTTGTAAATAACCCGTTTTATTCTGTAAAGGACTTTTTTGATAGTATAATGACGTTGTAATATTTGTTTCTTTTTTCTTTTTTTACTTCAAGGTTTTAACGTGCTTTCTGTGTTAAGTAAAGAATTCTATTATGATGAATCCTATATTTGTATTTCAAATCATTAGGAAAAAATAAATATTATTAGTATTATTAATTTACTCTAATGCCATTATAATGCTGTAAATGCGAGGATTCAGTCCACGAGAAACTGGGTTTTAATCAGCAAGAAGTGTACGTGAGAGCAATGCAAAAACCGCAGATGCCAAAATATTTTCAGGCCATTACAGACCTTCGGTCGAGAGAAAGATGAGTTGGGTTCAGAGATCGCGTGAGATTCTGAAGTTTAATGACCGGTAGGAAGTCGAGCGGAAAAGCTTGGATTCACCTTTTGTTGACGTTCGCAGCAGGAAATACAAGCCCCGCAAGGTCAACCGACGAGTAACTAACTAGCTCCGAAAGAATGCAGTCCGACTGGAATCCTACTCAGTATGCGATTGATATCTCTCTCTGCCTCCGAGGATTTCGGGTTGTCATTTTTCTGCCTCCTACTGTACTACCGAAATGAGGATGCATTCATAACTATCGATTTGTCTTTGGCGGTGCAGAAGATCAAAGGAATCCCGCAGCCCTGTCGGTCATACGTTGTAACGGACGCTTCTTTTCTGACAGATAGAGCATAATTAAAGGTTTGAATTGCATCCTCTTTATCACCCGTTTCACTGTCATTGACAAATGCGCCCGCATAATACTTCGATATCAATTATTCACTGAACCGCTGGAATTAGTTTTCTCGCTAATGTAAGCATGGTTTTAACCTCTGGAATTAGTTTTCTCGTTAATGTAAGCATGGTTTTATCCGCCGAAATTTGTTTCCTTGTTCATGAAGTTAACTTCACAGAAAAAATATTAGCTGATACTTAAATATTCCTCTCAAATCAGTGCACCATTTCCGTAATTTTAAATAAGTGAATATCCTTATCACGCTGTGTTGTATAACATTATTACATAGGGAATACTAAGGCACATGAACCTATCTTTTGGTAGTTAATATTCCTCATTCAGTGACAATTCTGTCGTTTATCGCTAATTTACCACCCCTTTTATATCATCTAACATATTTTGTTATTGTTTTCCCCTGTTTGTTTTATTTACTTACAATATTTCGCTGTGGTTAGAAAAATGTCTGGGGGCAGCTTAATCAAATAAGAAAATACACTTATTTCAAAATATAAACAATAGGAAATCTCTAATACATTTTGCACCGTTTACTTTACATTATAACCCTTTACATTATTTAAATAATATATTTATTTATTATTCTTTATCACAACAAAATTTACATCTTTTCATCGACTCTTAATTTATGTCACTTTAAAGGCAAATAAATTATCTTTCGAACGATGTATAAAATGTTCCATCATGATGGCATATCATCAAAGAGTAACGCGTCAAAGTCCAGGTCTATGCTATTTTCAATCCGACAATAGTTTGTTCGACTGCATTTTTGGTATCTTGCGATACCAGAGGTCGCCAAATATTTGGTTCTCATTGACCATTAATTCACAGTTTCGATTACCGAGGACCCCTATTCTGCAGCTTTAAAACTATCCAATAATCGTACTCTCCTTATCAATTTTACTTGCAATCACAGTTAAAATGCGATTGTCCTCTTTCGTCTACCGTGTGGTGGTGACTTGGAAAATATTAAAAGTATGTTGTAACTAAGTCTATCGTGTATTGTAAGTTAAAGAAAGAAAACCAACTTCTATGAACGATTTTAACTTTTATATGGAACAAATCATAGTACGGGTGAATGGGTATAAGAAACATAAAAATTGCAAATAATACCCAAATATCTTCATGGACCGCCAAAAACACCTCAGAGATTATCAGTATGCAGAACAGACGACCGCTGATTTGATGAACTATAAAACCTGTAACAGGAAGAAGATATCTATTTTTAGGCATACTATTTACTCATCTAATCACATTGGAAAGACAGTATTGCTCTAAGCGTACAACTGCGTGTTTTGAAAAAGACAAGCCTTGTGAAATTTCAGCCACACATACAGTTTTAAAATGAAAATACTGTCCATAAATCGAATCCTCTAATTTAACTAATGACATCACATTTACTAACCCTTCGTCCCTATTTACCTTACCCTCAAACTATGTGCATGACATATATTTTCTCGGTATTTCCATGCGTTGTACCTGATGATGGCTGATTAATAAAATCGTGTGGAAAATACGAAGTCCATTGTTTCTCATTTATTTTAGTGAATATTTAAATATGATTTAATATTAAATCACTGGATATCCAGAGAATGAGAAAGCAACAGCATCATTGTAGTTATAGAACGTGTGTACCCACAATTCTTTTCTAGCCTTCTTAATAAATATCGAGTGGGCTGAATTATAATGACAAAGGTTTCTATTAGGATATTCGTGTAGTATTCAATCCAGTTAGTGCTCAAATCATATTATTATTATCAGAAATATGTTACAATTGGACTAATCGTCCGGTGGCAACACATAATACATATTGAGTACATAATATACATTCATTACATTTAAACTATAACTACAACACGTTTCAGCAATACAATAATACAGAGCATAAAACTCACTGTTACATCTTTACACTTAAACTATACATTTACTATTACAAAACAATATTCTAACTCTAACTTATCAACTACTTCCCTTCCCTCATAATACAAGTTTTTT
>KZ308568.1:994661-1042645 GCA_000376725.2 Ladona fulva | reverse complement strand
TATTGTTGTTGTAATATTATTATCATCTAATATCTCCAGAGGTTAAGTGGAAGAGAGGCCATTTTGGCCTAACCTCGACGTAATAGTAACAGGATATGATAACAACAACTACAACAACAATAATAATAATAATTTCGCACTTAGGCCCCCATCGGGAATCGAACCCGGGACCGCTTTCACCGAATTTGAACGCGTTTCCCACTTGGCTACCTGGGAGCCCAATCAAATAAAGCTGCTCATTCTCTACTCAAAGTAATTTTATTTAAATCAGTACTTTTTTGCTCCCAGAATGATTCTAAATCCGAAGGTCTTCATTTATCCCAAAATGATAATAAGCGGAATATTTCATTTTTAGATTTTTTTCTCGGATGGTAACAACATCCTTTCAGTAGCAAAATTTTATTCAAAATGTATGCAATTCATGAAAATTAAGGCATTTATGTAGATGGCTATCGTTTGTACCTCAATTCGTACCCTCAAAAAAGCTACGGAATTGATTTTACTCGTTTTTATAAATATTCTTCTACCTCGTTATGCATTAAAAATATATTGATTACGTTCCATGTTAGATTAGTTGTTCTTTATTACAAGTTAGTTATTGGAGTGAGGTTCTTTTCTATGAAAGTAAGAGGATAAAAATGGCAGGAAGAAGTTTCGCTAAAAGTTTCGCGGACTGAAGAGAGATTGTGAAATTTGCGTCTAGACTCGAGATGTAGCCAGGAGAATTGTGATAAAGATGTTATATGGTGAGACTTAAAAATTGATATAATTTATTGGTTATAGGTACAATTCCTCTTAACTGCCTTGAAAGTTTTTAATTCAATTTTAATTTCGATGTTACCGTAGTTGACCAATGGGAAAAGTATTTATAATAAAATTTTCATACATCATCATTTGGCCTGTTGATTACTCGATGTGTCGAAACCGTGGTCGCAAAATAAACTCCTGTGGTACTGGGAAAAACTGTGTCTTTTTATTCTCATCGTCATGGAAACCTACCACGAAGTCAAGCCGGAAGGAATTGATAGTATTTTCATACATTTTAAATGGAATTTTATACTTTGCTCTCTCCAATGCGTAAGGGTCGTAAACAATCGGTTTGAAACTTGAGTTTAAAACCTGCCCTTTGCTTTCTAATTACACCTACTTTGTGTATATTTGACTTGATCAATTTCAGCGATATTTTATCTTCATTTTGTTCACGAATATCGAACTTTGATATAGGACAGCCAAGACTTTAAAAAGCAATAGATAATCATTTCCTCACTATACTTCCGAATCTTTTAGCCTGCAAACCGCCGTATTTATTCTACGTTCGGAATTTTTTGTAGTATTTATCCAAGAATATTGTAATTGGTTGAGATAGTATGAGCTTTCATTTACCTTTGAACATGCAATTCAGAAAGATCTTTTGCGGGATATAATGCACTGAGGCAACTCGAGGTATGCCTATCTAAAGTGATTTACTGTCAGGATGTTAGGAAATGGATTCTGGTGTACGCATCGAAGTCACTTTCCCTGAGGTTTATTTCTGCATACTCTGCTCTGTGTGCGAGCCAGAACTTTTCCAAAGACCTTCTGGACTCACTTGTTTCGTAAAGTAGGGAAGAATGCCATGAACGCTTTGTAATCGCAGCTGCTCCATTGCATTTGACCTAAGTAAGCTTTACGTATTTCCACGTCGTACGAAATAAAACAAAAACTACAAAATTCCTTTGATTAAAAAATATTCAAAGGAAGATTCTTATTTTATTTCTTGTTTATTTATGAAATTGTTCTCTCTTCTATGAGATTCATGAAATTTTTATTAGTTATGGTGGTATTGAGCAAGCTTTATCGTAATTTCGGTTTAATTTTAGTAAATGGAATTCAAATAATGGAAGAAAGAAATCAATTATGCTTACAACTAAGTATAATAGATAGTATCGAATTCCGCCAAATTCGAATTTAGACTTCAAAGATTCATTTCGCGTATAATGTTTCTCAAATTCATAGAAGTCATCTTGCTCTATAAATATTCTTGCTATGAATGGTGTATTGGAGTAGTTAAATTTAAGTTATAAAATAGTTAGAACCGCTGGAATTAGTTTTCTCGCTAATGTAAGCATGGTTTTAACCTCTGGAATTAGTTTTCTCACTAATGTAAGCATGGTTTTAACCTCTGGAATCAGTTTTCTCGTTAATGTAAGCATTGTTTTATCCGCCGAAATTTGTTTCCTTGTTCATGAAGTTAACTTCACAGAAAAAATATTAGCTGATACTTAAATATTCCTCTCATATCAGTGCAACATTTCCGTGACGTGAAAAAATCATAGTACGGGTGAATGGGTATAAGAAACATATAAATTGCAAATAATACCCAAATATCTTCATGGACCGCCAAAAACACCTCAGAGATTATCAGTATGCAGAACAGACGACCGCTGATTTGATGAACTATAAAACCTGTAACAGGAAGAAGATATCTATTTTTAGGCATACTATTTACTCATCTAANATTTTATTGCGAAGAGACAACCAAGGTCCAATACAAGAGAATCACTCCCCCCAAATTTGGAATGCAGCCATATTCAACGTCTCCATGCCCGTGTGTTCCAATCACTGTCGTTCATGTCTCCGCACCAGAAGATCCTGAAGCTGGTTGTGCACCTCAAAGGAGGGCGTGGGCGGCCACGTAGGGCGAGGAGACCACGGGAGCTGCAGCGTAGGCGGCGTATGGTGCGTAAGCGTGGTTAATAGCGTGAGCCGAGTAGCTGGTGGCGTAGGTGGCGGGGTACGCATAGGGTGCGGAGTAGGCAAGAGGGACGATTCCGGCGTAGGCCACGGCGAGGACGACGAGAAGGACAATAAGCACGCACTGCGGTGGAGAAAGGCATTTTCATTAGTAAATCAATCAAGTATCCAACCCGAGACTGCAAACACTTCGTCCAACCCGTCAAATTTCACATCTTTCATCTACGCGAGCCAATTTCCGTCGCGTGTTTCCTCAACTTAAATGGTGATAATGAGAAAATTGGCGTGGTAAATCTAGGAAAGTAGAAAAGTATGCCCAATATCCATCTTGAAAGAAAGAACACTTCGTAATTTCCACTGTAGATTTACGAAGCTAGTCAAATAAAAATCTGCTGTGGAAATTAAGAAGTATTCTTTGAGATGTGTGTTGAGTTACACGAAATCACGCTTCTAAACTCAGTTACTGCAGTAAAGTCACGCTTGGATATATTAATTTTATCTTCAATATAGTGATATGAATTAATTTTAGAAAAGAAACAGAGAGACTGAAAGCTATCGAAATTTCACAATGTATATATTTTTTGCAAATATTACTGAAACTTAAAGCAATTCAAAGGCTTGAAAACTATTAAATCAAATTGCGTTTGTGAAATACTACGAGTGTCCAATGTAAAGTAAAAAAAATTGCAAAGATATTTAAACTCTTAAGGAAGATTTCCGATGCTCGTTGCCGGTTACCAATGTTTAGTTTCCAAGATAAAATTACAAGCCAGATCGCTAGAACACAATGATGGATCTAGCAGAGGATTCAGTCTCTTAGAGCGAAACTCGGTTACTACAGTAGCACTGAACGGTAAGCGATGAGACGCAAAACAATCCGCGGTCTGAAGCTACTCGTAGAGTAGAATTATTCAGCCAAGTACCAACCTGCTTCATGTTGAAGGTTTTTTGATTGAGCTGTTGATGCGTTGAAGAGCTGAGGAAGTTGTGATGCTCCTTCGAAGACAAAACGGCCCTTATATACCCAGTGGCACCAATTGCAGCATCTGACCACACCCTTCACCAAGGCTCATTCTTTGAGTGTCCTCCCCAACAACCCATCCCCCAAACGTCGAGGAAGTCCTGTCACACTCCGCCCACTCAAGGGCCGAAGAGTCCAAACTTCGTCTCCCTCCCGCACTTTCCCTCTCACTCCACCCTCCATGAAGAATAATACGGCGAGAATCATTCCAATACTACTCCCTTCGATGACTCCTTTTTATGAGTGTATTCTTGTTTCATCGGATTCATTGTGGAGCTATTTCTCAATAAACCCCTTCATCTTACCATAAACTGATATTTTTATGATTGACCAAGTGCCTTAAATTTATGGAATTGAAAATTAAAACACGTAATATACTGTAGGTCTCGCCAACACAAATACTCATCGTGATAAGATCAAATTAAAATAAAATTAATCTTCTCTAGCGAGATTTGATGGAATTCCATTAAAAATTAAATAATAAATATAACTTTTACTTTCCCACAAATATATTTGGTTTTGTTAGCAATGTTTTCGAACTTTCAGTTTATCGTCAGGCTTAGGAGTTCGAAAATGGTAATCTTCGGATTCATTGAAATGCATTGAAGGCGCAATTTCATGGAATTACATTTATGTGCATGATATGTTACATTTACATTACGTTTACATATCTTAGTTGTTATTTAAACATCTATGTTCATGAAATCGATATGCTTAGGCGTTACTTCGTGGAAAAACATATCACAGAAGAGGAAAAATACCTTGTACTTTTTCCACACGTTTTATTAGTTGCGACTGGTTTCGCTAACAGATTAGTATAGTCAAGTGAATCTTCTCATCTATAATCAGGTTTTTCCATAGTGTTCTTGGAGAATCGCTGTTCTTGGAGAAACCACGGTTTCTCCAAGAACAGCGATTAACAATCTTTGGAGTATTTGACTAAGATCATTCATAATTTAGTTGTTTCATCCATTAAAATTAGGGGAAAGAGGCCAGTTTCTCAGTGTAAACTGATTAAGAATTCTAGATTCTTTTGAGTTTTTGTTAAGATATTGCCTTCTTTCGTGTTCGGTAATATTTAAGGATCCATTTATCTTCCTCCAAACTTTTGGCAATGGTAGCACCTTTTCCGTTCCTCTCTCCATTTTAATGACTATCCTTGAGGAGGTATTTTCGGATTCTGAGCCAACATCTCTCATCTCTCAACTTTTGCTTCCGTTTCCCTTCCGGTGGTTATCACTCCAAACAAAATATATCAAGAATTCTAAGGAAATTTTCTTTAGATCCATTGGCTATCCAATCCCAATTTCGCCCTTTATGACATAGGTAGATGTAAAATAGGGGTAATAGATGTAAAATACTTAACTTAGCTGCGAATTTTTAACCTAATTATTATCCAGCTCGAGCCTAGTTTCTTGATTAGTATAGAAAATTTCATTTATTTTAAATTAGAAGTTTTATAGGTCTTCTGAAATTGAAAATAAATAATAAAAATTGCTTGCAAAAATAGAAATAGGTAGAGATCTTAAAAATCACTCAAGTCAGCTATGTTCTACTAAAATACTAGGGAAGGGCTCCTTCAAATATTACCGATATATTTATAAAATAGATCATTTACACTTATTCCACTATCTTTGAATACTTACAAATTAATAAATTATGAACGTTCCCTCACCTTCTTGGAAGACTTAATAATTTTAAATTAATGTTTTTAATTACAAGCTTTCCTACTGTTTTAAGTTTAGAATAATAGAACAAAGTTACGAATCACGTTGTATATACTTTATTTCATTTAAAAAAGTACAGATAGAGCAATCTTTCTACATTTCCTCTTTCTTTCGTTAAAATATTTACTTTCTCATGACGACCTGGGGTCCTGCTCACATATCTTGATGAAAGAAATATTTTTCATTTGCCTTTTAATACGGGTAAGAGAAAAAAGTATCTTTCATGTACTTTAGTCTCAGTCTTGTTCATGGCTGTGATAATATGAAAGCTACTGAGGTATGAGTTATGCTGAATAATGGCATTAATTAAGAATTCTCCTTGTACAATGTTACGAAAATTGTAACTCGTAGAGCCAAGGTGCTTCACTAACTTCACTTGTTCTGTTTATAGCATTCTGACTCAATGAGAAATGCAAGGCAACTACCTCACTCCTCATGTTGCCTAGTAAGCCTCATTTCCTTCTACGAGCTATTCGTAACTGATGGTGATGGGGAGGCCCTAATCGGTCTTCGGGCTGAATACTTTGCAGACAGATGACGACCTATAATGCGCCTTCTTTTTCATTGAAATTGTATTGGGCAGTCGTCATGGAATACGTTAGAGTAAAAGCCTGCAAAATAAAAGGGGAGATTTTATTCTTTTGATAAAATCTCAGTTACTTTTACCGTATATTTTTTAAGTGTATCGTGAGATTTTCAAGGGCCACATAACCTCCACATTTCACTCGTCACTTTAAATCGATACTTCCAAGGACAACTTCTCAAAATCTTTTCACTCCAACGCAGTTGTCACTTGGCTGTAAGCGGAAATGTTACGACCCACCACCTCTAACACCGCAACAATTTGACAAAGGAAAATAATTTTCCGTTTTCCTCTTACTCAATTAAATTTTTCATCGATAAAATCTAAATTGGAAATCAAATTTGGTTTTATCTGAATTTTAAATCTGATATTGACTGGAAATAGGCTTTGAAGGCGAAGAATTAAATATTTATATAATATTGCTATCAAGCAGTCAATTAGTCTGTATATGCTTGCCTATAAGAATGTAAATATAAAAATTTTATAATAAATTAGGTCTTTAGAATCCGTCAAATCTTTTACCGAATTTTCAGAATTTATTGGATGCCTTTTCTCGTTCATGGATTAACTGAAGGCAGTCATGATTTTTTTAATTTCATAAATTTGATATGAATCCTCAATTACATTTATTAATTTTCTTAATTCTATCCAGTGACGCCAGGTTCCATTTCTACCTGCTGTATGAAATTATCCAATAATGATAATTATAAATTATTATTTATTATTATCATTTCACTCTCATTTAATCTTTCACATTCCTTTATTCGCAGAGTATTTCATTTCAACGCGGTTATTCATCTATTAAGATTCAGAAAATTCTAAATGGTTATAAATGAGGAATACATACTAAAGTAAAATGTTGCCACTTTGGTCGAGGAGATTATTTGTGACCCAGATGGCGATGGTGATGAAGCAAAGTAGCAAACAATGCAGGAAAGGAAGGGATCCTGGAAAAGTTAAAAAAAAAACCTTAACAGGAACACAACTGAAAATACTTTAAGGTGATCATCGAAATTTTACGTCAAGGTCTGGGCATTAAAACGTAAAATTTGATAAAGAAATTAGTGCGCTGGAGAATAACCATTTAAATAGTTATGCAAATATTTTCATTAGTGCATAGAAGGATTTGATCCTAACATTTACACTTTTTTAGAGGACAGTTATACTTTTTTATTCACTGCATCTTTGAATCTAACCTAAATTTTGCTTTTTTCCATTAGGAAAATTACAACAGATTTTGAGACTGTTTGCATTCATTATTCATAGGATTCAAAAAGGCGAATGCGGAACCGGTCGGTGGTAGCACGCGGGTCTTCATTTGCATAACTGTCCCCTCGGCTTTTGTTTTCATCCGTGATTGAAATGGATTCAGATCGCGATACAATCGTTGGCGCACGTCTTATTTTAAGGGCTTCCGGTAATCCTTTTAGCTTCGGCACTACGTGGCCCATGAGGTGAAAATTACTCGCTCTAATCGGACTGCCCAAAAATGAATGAATTACATTACGATGCCCATGACATATTTTATACCGAGCCTTCTCCGCAGCCCAGAGATTTGGGAAATAAACCCATAAATTTTTATACATCTAAATACAGGCTTCTCTATTCATTCATAGGTTATCGAATTAACAATTAGTAAACATTTTTACATTTACATTTAAACTCCGCAGGGCGCCAATGGCGCGTGGCAGGAGGTGTAAAAACACCAATAATCTTCTCACACCCCAACCGCTATTAGCTTCTCTAATGCTACGAGGGAAAAACGACCAGAAGTAACTATTCGTCCCGGCAATCACTTCCCTGAATCGCTTTATTAGTTTTCTTTTCAACGAGCTCGCGCACGTTGCTAATTGGAATAGCAATGTCAGCTATCTCGTCGATGAGATCTGTAGTGACAAACATTTCGAAAAGCTTGCGTCGACAATCAAGTCTTCTATCCCTAGGCGAAGTCCACCCGAGGGATTCTATCACAGCCGATACACTGCTAACACATTTACTCTTTTTCGCTATAATTAGTTACCTCATCACGAATACTTATTTAACCGTGCCTCATTTTCACAACTCTTTTCAGTTAATCGTGTACCTTTATCTAGGTTAATGCTTTTGCACTCAATACATACTTAAATTTCCTCTATTACTGCTTTACCCTATAAAATACTTTACCCTGTGTTCATTTTATAAATTATCTGGGATGATGAGTAAGCCTTTTGCATTCTTCGCATTACTGAATTAATTCTGAGATTAAAGTAATCCTTATTAAATTTATATTAAGATTTTAAATTCGAAGTCTGGAGACTTTCTGACAGTATTTGTATTAATTGTTGTTAAAATTCTCTCGGCAGCTATGGACATTTCCAACATATGGGCCCCTACCGGGAATCTAACCCGGGACCGCTTTCATTTAAGGCGAAGGCGCTACCCATGAGCTCACGAGTTTCTGTAGATACAAATCAAGGAGTATTGAATTTTGATTAGATTTCTAAGTAAATCCTTTATAACAATTTCTAAACTGAATCTTTATGGGGAAAATTAGTAGTCGCCGTTAAATAAATATATACTATATATAGTGGAATAAAATATATTTAGTGGAAGTTACGAATGACGTCATGTTTATTTGTACCTTGTAATGGCTTTCCACGAAGTTAGGCTAGCCCATATTGATTATGTTTGATGACGTATTTGTAATATTTCATAGTCAAGTAAAGCAATAGACCTTATGCAGATAAATTGATGTCGCTTCAGTTCTACTTGCTAAAATAATATCCCAAGGAGAAACGGATATGAAGAAAATTCTGACGGGACCGGGAATCGCTCCTGGGTGTCCCAATCATATATTGGGCGTTTCTTCTTGGAATTTTTCCTAGGTGCACGCCTTTGCCTTGTGCTAAGCATTATCTTCATCGCGGTGTATCTTGAATTGTATAAATCCATATCCCGTCAGCATTCTTAATCATAGTTGGAATTAGTTACTTGATTGTTACTTTATAAAATGGATAGCGTTAGGATAACATTAGTTTTATAAGCTTTGCAGAATTATATTTAGTTAACGTTGTTTCTCTAAGATCATAATGGTTAGTGTATATAGTAATAGTTAATGGTTGATTTAGCAATTAAATCATTATGCTTAAGTGTGAAAAATAATACTGTAATTGTGTAACAATTGTGTTGTTTAATCTTATGGTGTAGTTAGAAATAATTAATATTTTTTAACATAGTGAGAAACCATTACTGGGACTCCGGACAGCCAAGTGGGCAACGCGTTCGACTTCGGTGAAAGCGGTCCCGGGTTCGATTCCCGGTGGGGGCCCACGTGCTAAATGACCAAAGCAGTCGAAGCACTTATAACAATACTACTACCACTGAAAATAATACTACCTGGTCTATTTGCGACTTTGTTTATAATTATTAAATATGATTAATTTATTCCCTTTCATTGCCACGAGGTATTTCAGATATTTATCTAAGGATCTGTAATTTAAGACGATGACTTCCGAAATTCCCCAGATTCCATCAGTACTGGTGTTGTTCCGGGAAGTGCAATGACGTGGAAACATTCGATCGACTTGTGAGGTAAGAAATGCGTCTGGAAAGCATAAGAGCCTAGTTTGGGCGCAACGCCATCCTTTGACCTTGAAAACGTTTTGGAAAAAGAACTTTGGCGAGTGTCATCGCAGTTTACAAGTAACCGGAACTTTGTAGAAAGAAATGCAGAACCTTCAATGCCATCGCTAGGGAAAGTATTCCCACGTTTATTGCATCTTTCATTTTTCTCTAAGGAAAATTAGGGCTGCAGTAGTTCCATGGCCTAGGTTTAAATTAAAATTTAAGTACTTATCGTCGGTTATCGAGATATATCGAAACATCCCAGAAAAAAGGAATACCTCGAACATCCTCATTCGATTTACATTTTCCTAGTAATTCAAGATACCACTATCTGTGAACATTGTTACATATGCACTAATACCCTAGACCTGATAACATATCTCTATGAATGCAATTTTTAGTAGTAGTAGTAAATACCTCGTGGCAATGGAAGGGAAAAAATTAATCTTGTTTAATAATTATAAACAAAGTTGTCATTTTGAACGTAGGCCACCGCCAGGAATCAAACCTCGGACCACTTTTATCGAAGCCGAACGCGTCACCAACTTGGCTTTCCGGAAGCCCAGAAATATATTTCATTTGTCTCTTGTTGCAGAATCTATAAGGAAAACGACTGTGGTACGATATTAGAGTTCGAGAAAAGCTGCAATAAGCCGTTGTTTGCGAGTAAAATACCTGCTGTAAATTTCCAACCAGCGGAGGCTTAGGGTCCTTCATGGTCGCGCTGTGCAAGTATTATTCTCAATACTTATTTCGGCAGCTACGTTGCCATCTTCGGGAGAAAAGAATTACTGATTATTGACCCCCGCTATTTGGAATTTTCCTACGGTAAAGTATCTTTCATTTACTTTTGTCTCAAAATCAGTCTTGTTCTCCGCTGTGATGTTATCAAAGCTACTGAGGTATGAGTGATGCTGAATAATGGGATGAATTTCTTTTCTCTTTATGCCATGGTACAAATAGTGTTACCCATAGAGTCATTGTGCTTCACTTACGTATACTTGTTCTGCGTATAGCATTCTGACTCAGTGATGAAAGAATAGAAACTACCTCACTCCTCATTAGCCCTAGTAAGCCTCATTTCCCCTTCTTAGCTCTTCGTAGCAAATGGTAGACGGATGAGGTCCCGTCCGGCCTTCTGGTAGAATACTTTACTGGCAAATGAATACCTTATAAGCCGCCAAATGGCGTATGGCAGGGGGTGTGAAAACACCGAACTCCTTAATTATCTCTCTGATTTGTTTACCTCATACTTATCAGGAATACATGTATTATGTGTAAGAATACATATGATACTGGTTATTACTGTTTTTTCTGTACTTAGCGCTCATAATACGTAGAATGTTATTTGTTTAATTATTCTGGGATATGAGCGTGCTTGAATTACCATTTTACTTGTACTTCCTAAATTCCTCACGAATAGAAAGAAATGTATTCTTTATAAGCAATTTAAGATTGTCATCAAGACTACGAATGGTGCAATACGTTTTTTATTACACCGATTCTGCCTGTTCGCAGAAATATTTCAAGATTATCTCTGTTTTACGAAGAAATGTTTCGTCCTAAGGATGCACAAGAGCCTTCTCGGTCGAACACAATCCATGGGTGAGCAGACGTGTAAGCGAGGACTGTGATCTAACCTCCGACAATTCTTCGAAAGCGAATGATGACCGACTTAGCAGTTTGAACACTGCCAGCGCAGCTGGTTTTACCCTAAGCTTTTGTCATGCGATGTCACGTTCACGGATTCCCGTATGGGATTTCACACTCTCCCTCTCCGCTTTGCTTGGACAAACGCCCTGTGACGTTCTCTCGAGATCGATGGGTAGCCAATCGCAAGAAATTTTCCCACATGCTCGTTCCAATATTCAGAATACTTATTCGTTGTATCCACATAGACCGCTTTCGTCTATGGACCACTATATACCTCAACATCCTTCACCGTTTCCTTCTTCCGCAAATACTCCACCCTTGCACGGATGCTTTTGACAGTCCGACAGCCTCTACATCTTCCACGCTGTCTCTTCGCATGGCTGCATTTAAACGAGACTGGTCCGACGTGAATTCTCTCTCGCTATCCTTCACCGCTATAAATCTTACTTTCGTATGCATACATTGAAATGGGCTGAGTCTGTCTTGATGTCTCAATCAACTGGTGGAAAATAAGTTATATTGCAGCCAGTTACATTCCGTTTTTAATTTTTTTCGGCCTAGTGCATTTATCGGACGAAGTGATTCCGTCATTGTATCCAAATTAATCATTGCCGTAAAATCTGAATCTAGGGCTTTAAAATCAGTTTCTTTAGATCGTCTCTACTTTCCGCGGCTAGATTTTTTTCTGTTCGCCTTTCAATTCGAATACGCCAAACAATAGGCGTGTACGGTACTTAGGTAAATAGTACGGTATAGGTTTAGCAGGATCAGTGTGTTGCAGCTACTTTATGTTTAGAACGGTGATAGTTTCGAATTGTACGATTCAATCAAATACGTATGCATAAAATATAAAACGTGCATGAGTTGTTGATTTATGTTTGTATCTGGCGAAACGTTATTTTATCAATTTGTATCACAAGAAAAGAAAGAACTCGACAAAATTTCTAATGTCAAAGAAAATTGCAATGATAGTGATGACGATGTTAAGATTAGAGAAGAGACATAACACTTTCTTTATTAGTTGTATAAAGTAAACGATTGTTATCTTTTTATTCAAGTATTGAAGATACAAAGTAAGCAATTACTATAATTTGTATACATATTATTGTATTTTCATCGCTTCACTTGTCCTTTAGATGATCTTCTACTGTTTACGAGAGTTATTAAATAATTTGACATGTTTAAAACATGTTTTGAAAACCTATCCTATGATTAGGTATTCTATGTATATAATTAGGAGACTGTGATTTTGATATAGAATTAAAATTCTATATAAAAATCATAGTCTCGATATGTACAATTCAAATTTGACCTGCAATTTTGCATGTCTTATCTAATGTATAAATAGAGGGATAGATGCACAGCAAAATAATGAACATCGTGGCGAAACGGGAATATTCGTTCGTGTACCAAATTGCAGGATATCTAGAACGAGAATAATGCAAGAATAAGGAAATCAGGAATTTTAATAGTCAAGGTTTAAGAAATTCTTTATTGGGACTCCGATCAGATAAGTGTTACGTCCCACATATTACAAAATGTTACGCTTATGTATTCAAATCCATGATTGCGTGCGCGTCCGATCAACGTACTAAATAGATACGGAAGTATTCAAAGGCAAAGGAAAGTGACAGTTTCGTAATTGGGGTAGTGCGAGGTCCCTCAGCGATCCGTGTGTATGGCAAGTGACCGATCCGTGACCATTCTGAGTTGTTTATGGTAACACTTTCACATTAGATATCCTCCCCCTCTCCTCTTCTGATGGAAGCGTAGTTCAGTGTCGAAACAGGCCTTCCACGTAATTTGGTAGCGTTCCAGAAGATTCCAAGCCGTCATAGCATTGTCAAACTAGATAACACTTCCGAAAATTATACAACCGGCTGTTCTGTAATCTTTTTTTTTATTTGGGAGACCACCAACCTTTCTTACATCACACCTTGGCCTTACCCGAGTCGGGCGTTGAAATCTCCAAATGCGGAATCCAAAGATATGGTTAGGTATTACATGTATACATCTATCTTTATCATGATGATTCACTTTCGGAAAAATTATTTTGATGGATAGCGTCATTGCGGGATAGTTGTTGTAAACGGGGCCATTGTAAGCTCTATTTTTGACTCAGTCCATTCGTGGGAACTGGCGACAGTCATTAGGTTTTTTTTCTGTATGCTACTATTCTTTCGTATCATACCTTCATTATGAAAGCTGATTTTCATGTTTTATTTAACTACGATGTCGAATATTTATAAGTCAAAGGAGTAATTTCCAAATATACAATGTAATTTCTTTTCCTAAAAATCACAACATACAGTGATGAAAGATTTAAACTTTATTTACAAATGAAATTGACGCAAATATCGAAATTTTAACTTCGAAAATGCTACCATGTAAATAATTGTACAAACTTAGTCAAACGTTTCTATAGATTCCTTTGCTTGCACGACGTTTGTCCCCTATGTTAGGTGTAGTGTATTCTATAGAACATGACCCGAATAAATATATAAATTATTGATTGATAGAGAATGAAGCGATGAATAGTTCTTAATAACCAATTGCCAAACAAAAATTAATGGTTAAAAGTGTTAAATTTTCCTTTTTTACCGGACGAATTAATATTTATTTGCTCCATGTTTCAACGCACTCCAGATCTCTTACCTCCTTGTACTCGTAAAGGACAAGAGAGAAAGAGGATATACTCGCAAATATTCTTCACTTCGAACAGTATTTCGAAATAAAGGAATAATATTAATCGAAGAAAATAAAAATTCACAATTACTTATTTCCACCGTATATTGAAAACACGACCGGTTTCAATATACGGTGGAAATAAGCAACTGTGAATTTTTATTTTCTTCGATTGTCTGTTATGGTTTTCCACACAGTAATGCCTTCAACAATTGATTATAGGAAGAATTTTTTTAATCCAAACCGATGGCAACCTCTATAAAAGACGTTCTTCAGGGGTGCCTAATTTCACGTGTTTTTTTTGTTTTCCCTGTTTTTATGTACCTTTGTGACAAGTGAAATAAATATGTTAATTAAATAAATAAATGTATCCCTTGCAAACTGAGATTGCGATTATCATCTCCGTAATGAGGATATTGACATTTTGGTCTCATCTGATGTAAGCGACGAAATTCTCACGTGTTATTTTGTGAAAAACGAGGAAAAACAAACGTAGCCAAGACTGTCTTTTTTAGCTTCCGTTCGCTAGAAATCGGTTACTTTGTCCGTCGATTTCTCCATAACTCATCAAGATAAATGATTAAGCAGATCCGAGTTTTGAAATCCTGCAAGATAATATCTGCATTTGCATCTCGTTAGTTCGAATGTTATCTCTCCGTTAGGACATTCGCGTGGTGAGATTGGCGATAAGGAGACCTCAAAGGCCGTTAAAAAAATATAACGTATGGAGGTCGGAGGAAGATGTGGTCATCGCACGTAGTCATGGGTGGAAAATGGGAGACCAAGATACACGAGAAAATTCCAGAAATTACTCAATATATTTAGATTGACATCAAAAGAATACGTCAAGTAGCATGGGTATATACAACTAATTGGGAATTTTCTCTCGATAAATACTACAGCCTTAATTTACGACCTTGTAAGAGACTTACAAGGTCGTAAATTTTCTTCACTAATTATTTTTGTTTTTAAACACGGATAAGTACCACCAGATTCCACCTTTCACCCTTTTCCTTCCACCAGACATCGCCAGAATTAATTAATTAATCCTTAGTTTGGCTGTAATTCGACGCATGAATTCAGCACAGATCTGATTTTTTTACAAACCTCCCAAAGGACGTTTTGAATTGATTAGCTCGAGGTAATATCAAGAATAAGATAAAATACAGCGTTTTAGTCGTAATAATTTACCTTAAATTGTATGAACAGTAGTTTTTGCGGTATTTTAGACGTCGTGGACATGTTCTAAGCCAGGTTCCTCATTACAATTATAGCATCAAAATTGTGAGGATAAAATATAAAACACAGTTTTGGTTTACATTGATGGACACTCTTTGATTAACTTTCTCCAAAGTACATAGTGTTATCATTGCAACTCCTCAGAATGGAGATACGAGAGGAATCGGTAAATTATTATTGTAGTGTATTATTTTTAATCTTTCGAAAACTTGTTATTTGGAATCACATGTATTATAGGTCACCGAGTCAAAAACATAACTATTGTAGCTATTATAAGCCATATACATAAATATTTGTTCTATTACCTTCTGGTCGATGTTTTGAAATATTAGGAGCGAGTGTTAGGCTGCATTGTACGTAAAGGCCTACAATTTCTCTCAAAACAGCTCGTGTAAAAATTTTAGAAGATAGCTAGATTAGTTAGAGTAGCCGCCCGGCAAGTGAAAGATCTTGGACCGAGTCCCGGTCCTGTCGGACTCTTTTCACGTCCGTTTTTCCTTGAAATATTTCTGCGAAGAGCTGCTTCTCCCATTGAAGTCTGGAACTCTCCGCAATTTCTATCAGGAGCTCAAGCGCGGCAAGTAATGCACAGATTCCTTTACACACATCCCTTCTATTCAACGCGAAAGTTATTTACCATAGTTGCACAACTGAACTTACGAGTGATAATCTCCTCAGTAGTATCCAGTATCACAATTGAAAGAATGATGAGTAATGGCAGCAAGATAGCACACTAACCACTACCCCTTGTTGGAGCAGAACTAGAGGAATGCGTATCCTTCGGATTGTTTGTTTAAATTTCACCTTCTCGTTGATTATCTGTATGTTCTGCTTAAGACGACGAAATGAATCTGAATGATTTGAGAGAGCCTGAGGGTTTGGAATCATTTTCTGCGTAGCTGCTTTTCGGGGAATGCTCTATTTCTCATGAACAGGTCTTGAGCACAGGTTCAACAGATTTAAGTGCCTCTTACTAGAAATAAATCCCTGCGTCAGATATTACGACTCATAAATGAAATCGTTGTGGTTTAGAATAAATTTATCCAGAGATATTTTTCAATCTGCATTTATTTTCAAATACATGGTTTTATCCCTGGGATATTGTCAGAACAGAGTTTGAATCGGAAGTCGTTGGTCAGGAGTAACACGGATTTACTTGAAGTTGATGAAGATGTTTGGTCCAAGATGGCTCCCCTAACTTTGGCTCGGGATTCCAGCAGCGTTTAGACGTAGGCGACGTATGGGGAGGACACTCCGCTCACGTAGCGGCTGTAGTACTGCGGAAGAAAGGTATTCATTGATTAAACAGTTTCCATGAAGTGCGTACCTGAGGGTATTAACTCTTAATTAAATAACAACTGTTGGTTTCGGTGTAGGAAAGCCAACAGAGGAGGAATAGAGTAATCAACTTACTGGGGAGGTGTAGGCCACTGGGCCAGCGGCGGTGTAGGCAACAGGGCCGGCGGCGGTGTAGGCAACGGGTCCAGCGGCGGTGTAAGCCAAGGATGCGGGGGCGGCTGCGGTGTAAGCAGCGAAAGGTGCGGTGTAGGCCAAGGGTGCAGCTACAGCCAGAGGCTTAGGGCCGGCGAAAGCCACGGCGAGGACGGCGGAGAGGACGAGAAGGGTCTAAGGAAAAAGAAGTAAATCAATCGAATCGATTATTGTCATTATCATTGATCAATACGGTGGCTAATTCCCAATAATTTGTTCTTCGGGCACATTGTATGAATGAGGTATAGTATTACAGCAAAATGTTGCTGTCTGATAGAATCCAGAGATAGTCACTCCCATTATTTTCACGCTACTTATAAGTCGTCAGTTGTCTTAAAATTATTATTAGTTTTAGTTATTTTATAACGAGAAGTGAATGTAGCAGCATTAGGATCATTAAGGAGGATTTTAGAGATTTTGGGGTACAATTGTTATTGAATGCTGATTTCATCTGCAGTTCACGATATTCACCGTCAGTTGAATTTAATTTGATGCTCTTGAAAAATCTTAATAAATGAAAAGACTAGTATCTATTCTTGAGCTTGCAAGAGATTTAGTAGTTTTGCAGTCTTGAAAATTTTAGTGACATTGTGATCCACGTTAAGAGAGGAAAACGGAGCAAACAGTGACGGAACCGTTGTATTTTTTTAAATTGAGAGCTACAGGCTAATTAACCCTCCGTTAGTCGCGCGGGGTAGATTTCTACCCCACGCGACCGATTTTATGATGGTTACCGACCTTTTTTGTTTTTATTACCCCCAGCTTTTCAGTAGCTACAGGGACACGTGTGAGAAAGATTTTTACGCAGAAATTTTTAGTTTTAAACCAAACGTTTTCTGGTGAGCACGCTTTTTCTTGAATGGAGCCGGGCTGAGGCAGCGCCAGGATCCCGTGTACATTTTTTGGAATCAGGCATTTTCATTTATATTGCATACATACTTTGGGATATTGTTTTTTCATAAATACTGATTTATTGGAGCATTTGCTGAGTTACTCACACCTTGATTTGACTTGGAACTATTCAATCACAGCCGTCAGCTACATTTATTGAGGTGAGTAAAATTCAACTTTTGTATTCATCGACTCTGTCTTTCCTTATCATTGAGTGCATGAAGTAAATATTGAAAATGAAATTATTTCTAATATTCGAACTCCTATTTTCCTATAGAAATAGATGTAGAATAGAGAAGAGGACTCACGTTCATTAGGTCTCCTTTTGGACGAGTCATCCGACGAAAACTACTCAAAGGAGGAGTCAGAATCTTCGAGTGACACCTCCAATGAATCGGAGCTTGATACCGAAACGGAGTAAGAAATTTTCGACACAGAGATCGAAGATCTTCAAGAAATCGAGGAAAATATTTGGCGACGGTGACGGAAAGATTCCTCAATTTGGAGAAAAGANATCGCGCGAAGAAAGTAAATTTGTCATCAAAGTAAGAATCGGAAAAAGTATTTCCTTTGCTTGCATAAATATAAAATAGTTTTTAAAATTTGGAATGAATGTAAGAATATAAATTCGGAATCAAATGCAATAAATACAGATAATTAGCATTTGAGTGTCAATTTCTCTTATGAACTATTCAAAAGAAAAATTAATAATTAGGTATTATGTTAAAAATTAATCGAAACCTCAATATTTTTTTGTTTCTTAATGAAATATCGGCATCTCAATTACCTCTATGTATTATTTCAAAATTATAGTTTTAGATAAGTAGAACCTAGGTTTTAAAAAGTATTTTATAACATGAAATGAAGTTTTCGATTTTATTTAAACCATTCACTAGAAACACATGACAGAATCATTTCATGTTTGATAAAATAAAACTGATCTTGTGCAATGAAAATTATTTGGAAGTTCAGCATTATATTCTATAATGGTTATAGAAATGGGTTCAGGAAACTACCACTCATGTTGTGCTCTACATATGAATTATGAACCATGTCCTAAAATGGGTGATCGGCCCAATTCCGATCATGCCCACGCCTTGGAGTAAACTGCGTGCGTAAATTTAGTTCGCTTTCGGAAGAATCAACGCGACGGGAATTGAGCGAGCTTAGATTCCTAGCCAAGTGCAATTCCTCCACGTCTACTCCAAGGAAATGTCCTGAAAACGGTTGGAAACTTGAGAAATTTTCCTCCTTGACTTCTTTTGCTCATCAATCAAATTACTATCCAGTTGCAACAAAAGCTGGTTTGATAGCTTCACATACTAATAGTTATTAATGGTTAAAGTTTTTGATATCCTTAATAATTCTCCTGGAAACCCTGAAGTGCGGAATACATTCATGTATTTTTCTTTCTAGTGATAATCCTGTGAAATTATCCACTAGGAGTTTAGAAAATCAGGAGAGAAATATTTTTGAAATTACAAAGTATTCTTAAATGGTATACGAATGTCAAGAAGATTAAGAATGTTCTATGAGGGTGAATACAGTGTTATTATGTCATTATATTACAAAGGCAAAAGATGTCGGATGATATAAAGTACGGAATTAGTTATCAAGCATTTAAGTATTGAAATATATCAAAAAATTGTACCCCAGTCTCGGAAAAATAAATTACCTAGCTATAACCGTATAAATCTCCTCATTTTCTATGTAGTTAATTTTTTGGAGGGCATTTTTATAACATCTCTTGTAAGATATAACGCGCATGATTATCCCGACCCCTGCAAGATAGACATGTTTTCGTTCTATCGACTGTCTCGAATCCCCCATAGATGTATCCTGATTTCACCCCTGGTATGATGACGATGATTGTAGTACATTAGTTAACGAAGAAATTAGTAGCAGAGCTCACCCTCTGCAAAGAATGGGTGTGAATATTCACTGATCTGTAACTAGCCCTTATAAATTAATTATAAAACCAGCCATATTTAATGTATAGTTCTCAATATGGAATCATTTAATTTACATACATTTACATTTTATTCATAGAGCCGTCATATGGCGTATGGCAGGGGGCTTGAAAACACCGGACTCCCTGATTAACTGTATAATTTATGTGAGACTAAAATTTAATGAATTAACGATTTTTTATGAATTGAGATGTTTCTATTTACCAATCAATATCCCTTTTATTGTTATATCATAAACTAGCTTAAGAAATTACGTTGACGATGTGTGTAAGGGACAAGAGATTCAATTCGTCGTTATTACTCTCGCGTGTATCTATTAAGGTCGCATTGCATCAATAAGAGAGGTAAGGACGAAGGACAGGTGGTGAAACCCTACCAAAACATCAGCGGCCTTGAGGAGATTCAAACTCGCTACTTTGGAAGCATTAAGGTCGGCGCATTGAACTCTATAGCAGCTTCAAGAGAAATTTATGACTAAAAGGACACTTTACCTCGTGAGCTACGAGTAATGCATAAAAATGGTCCAATTATATCTTCTCGAATGGAAGAGTTGAATTGCTAAGTTTTCTATGAAAATTCATGAAGATTTTTATCTATCTTTGAGATACCATGAACTACTGGATAACTGTGCCAAAGAAATTGGCTTATGATTCGAGTATTATTACATGTTAGTTTGATTGAACAGAGCAATCAGTATCCAAAAATCTGGAACCTCATAGTATACATGAAACCAACGAAAAAATTTGAAACGGGAACTTGGGCTTGAATGTATTTTGAGCGCACATAAATACACTCAATCATAACGGAGATGGTTTCGGCCTTTACTTTGTGGTAAATCATAACGAAATATGATTGGAAAAACTTTAATAAATAAATAATTTATTAAAGTTTTTCCAATCACACTCTATCATATTTCATTTCTGGATATATTTATTATTATTATTATTATAAAACACTATTCGGCAAGGTTAGGCCCATGTGGGCCTCTCTTACACCTAACCTCTGCAGTCATACATTTACATAGAATTTCAGTGATTAAACATTTATCAGTCCTCATCTGGCTGTACATTTCTCCAAGAGTTTATTGCCTATCACCACTTTCGGGAAAAAATACGGCAACATTAAAAGATAAACGAGTGACTTATAAAAGTCAGTTTCAATCAAGTTTACAAAGCATGAATCTTTGGATACACCTTTGAATCTGCATTTTCAGCATCCTTTGGCCTGTGGTAGGGATTGTTGCAAAATAATGCTTATTTATAAACATTGTAAAACAATGAAATGGCAATACATTCACCCGTACCAGGAAACATGGTTTTATTTTCGTGGTACGGGTAAATGTTTTATAATTTCATTGTTCTAAGTTATGGAAACCTACCATAAAGTCACGCCACAAGGAATGGATAGTGTAAACAATTTATTTATTTATTTTACCCTCACAGCGAGGTTAGGCTCAATGGTTTATTACAATACAATGGTTTATTTCTATACCTTTCTTTAGCTTTAGTGTGTGAAAGCGACTCTTGAAAAATAATTTATATGTATAAACTGGTGGTTGGGCTCCCGATAGCCAAGTGGGCAACGCGTTCGACTTCAGTGAAAGCGGTCCCGGGTTCGATTCCCGGTGGGGGCCTACGTGCGAAATGACCTAAGCTGTCGAAGCACTTTTAACAATACTACTACTACTATTAGAAACTGGTTTATTTCTATATATGCATTTACTGGGCGTGGCTGCGTAGTGGTTATTCAGGATTTGAATCCTAGCAAAGCTGTTTTTTCTGGTTAGGGAATGGTCATGAGTCTGTAAATAATAATAATTGTTAAAGTTGATGTAATTGGGACCTTCATCCTGTTTCCATTAAAAAACTATTTTTATTAAGTTTATCGTTGGTGCAAGATGGCAGTTTTCAGCGTTATTTTTCCCACATTTCTGTCTCTCATTTCACATTCACTGTCGTGTGGCACAGGGCCACTGGGGCGACCGACAAAGCACGGGATGCCATGTCTCCAATATACATTAATAAACAAATCGACCAGTGACAAGTTCGAGTGACAGTGACTAGTGAGCTCGCACAGTCAGACCATCTTTTCTATGCTCCATTTCTCCAATAGCGGTTATACTAACCAATCTGAGGGTCCAAGTCCTCTTCACTTTCCCTTTCGCCGACTGCAACTTTCTCTGTATCATCGAATAAATTCGCGCCCCCCGCCCTTGGCTCAATCTATCCTATTCATCTGAAATTTGCCTCACTTGTTGCATCCGTTGGCACGTGACGAAACCTCGAGATCGGGCATTTGCTTCCCACTCCATCCTCAAGCTGCTGAGATCCAGAAGGATGTGGCAAGGATCCTTCTCCGCAAGAAGTCTTAGGTTCCAATGCGATTCTACTTGGAATAGAGCCTCGCGTCGAACTAGTGGGCTACGTGATTTTTCTCCTCCTTAATCTGCCGTTATTCAGTACTATTGGAATTTTTCGGTACATTTTGAAACTCTATAAAGAAATTTAATACGTATAAGACCGTTTTCTGGCATAAGTAATTATCGCCGTATGATTATTACCGTCATTTATTTCTGAACGTAATTCTTTTGTCTGGAGTTCGTCAAGGTTCTTAAATCCTAAATGTATTTCGAGATAGTAATTGCCTATAGTGAAGGAAAGTTAGTATTCAGCCCTGTGGCCCGTTTGAATCTCATACCTCCACGCAGGGGCGTAACCAGGATTTGGGGGAGAGCTGGAGTCATGAAATAAACATTGCGTTGAGTAATACTTCCGCCCAAAATTTAATGAAACAATAAACTGATTTATTTCAACATGTATACCCTGCGAATCTCCAGCGGTGTTTGTTTGGTATAATTGTGAGAGGCCATCATCTCGCATGCTTTCCTTTATTTTTACCGCTGTTCTCATTTGGGGGGGAGGGGGGGCACGAACCCCCAAAACCACCATTTTTCTACGCCTCTGCCTCCACGTTTAGCTACCAAAGCCTCTGGAGAAGGAGTGAGGCTTTATAGTCCAGATGAGGAGTTAGGCTGTTTTTCTTTCTAGCCCATTATAGACAGAATTAATTTTTCGAAATAATTAAGCTCCCAATTAAGCATTTTAATGTTGTCAATATCAAATAAAAGAGTGGAATGTGATAGGAACTAATTCTGCTCCGTCACATAGTTACGATATAAGAATAAAAATGCATAAACCATAAAAATAAATGGCTTATATACACTTTGTTAGAAAATGCTTGGGAAGAACCTTATTCGTGCATTAAAATCGCCTATACTAAAATTAATTTTGTGTTCTTTATCCGGCATCTGCAGTTTAAATTTACTAATAACTTGCATATCACACTAAAACTTAGCAATTCCAATGAATCTCCAAATCTCGAAGGAGAAGTTAAGACAAAGAGGGAAACATTTAAGAATTTTCATATAAAATAAAATATGAAAAATTTTATCCTTCAGAAATACCACCGACCCAATGCTCAAACGACAGACAACCTAATATTTGCTTTAGTAAGCCTTCGTAGAGAAACGAATAAATATTTTCTCAGTAACATCCAAGAAACTTTGCGTTTTTACAGTTTGATATTATCATAAGGATGTTAAATAACCCTTGGGAGGTTAATTTAAGCAAGTTTGCGCTGAGAACTGTAAAATCTGTTGAAATTAAGACGATTATTCATAAACCATCAACTCTCAGGTGCCAATGATAAGTTTTTTATTACTTCTTGGAACACTGCCAGCTCATTAGCTTCTCCAAAATCACTGGCAATATATCACTGTGTATAAAATAAAGCGTGCTTTTTCAAAAGAATTTCTCGGTGGTAAAACTCTTAGAACCAAAAGTTCGCGCTTATTTCAACTGCATTTGCCAATCTTGCATATGCATGAGCGAAAGTATGGAATTGGAAGACTCTTCCTTCGATTGTGTGTCGACTTCCGCTGTCTTTCATCTCAAGCAATTCCTTGTTTTACGTCAGTAAATTGCGATTCAAAATGCTCTTTATCTCGTATAATTATTAACAAACTTTTTCGATAGTATATAAGAATTGTATTTAGCTAAGAGATCCTTTTCCAAATCGTACCCTACGAAATTAATGATGAATATAATGCTATCTATTCATTACATATTATTTGTAAGTACGTTGCGATTTGGCCCTCTGGTAATGTGGCAACGCTGGAGGGGATTATAACTTAAAAATTAATTTAGAAAATAATTGCCTGGCATTCGCCCAAAGACGGAAGGAAAAGCCCTCCAAAAACCTCTCGTTGGCAAATCATTACATATATGAGTTAGACATTAAATATGAAATATTATTATAACTCTTTCCTTTAAAGTAACACATTTAAAGGTAAATATAAAAAATATTTACATTAATATTTAAATGTTAAAAAAATTATGCCATAAATGTTATAAGTTAAAATTCTACAGTATGACAGTATATACATTTTTACATAATTTAGAAATATTTACCAACAGGTATTTGAATATCCATAGAGTCACAGATAGCAGTATTTTATGTCAGTGAGAACTAAGAAATATATTAAACGAAGAAGAAATAAAAGGTTTACTTTCCACAGAATTCTCTTTTTGTGGAAAGTAGACCTTTTATTTCTTCTTCGTTTTTTTAAATGAAATTCCACCAGATTTCACTTAGTACTTTCAACTTTGTAAGAAATATAAATTAATTTTTAGAATATTTAAGATATATACAGTAAAAAATTTACGTACAATGCTCTAATTCATAGGTTAACCATAAAAAGACTAAAAACTATGAAATGGTACAACATGTGGTAGATTATCCATATAGTCACGTACATCGTAGATGTAAAAAATAATAATACAAAAAATGCAGAAGAGGAATTTATTCTATCTAAAAATTTTAAATATTCTTTTATTACTCATTGTTGCATATGATAAATATACGTACTACTAATATACCGAAGGAGGTAGGAAGTTGAGGTGATTTTCTTATAATATCATTCGCTACTAACCTTTTGTTTGTTTGAAACTTTTATTGTATGTAAAAACAAAAACCTTACCGAAAAAATCAATTTAGTCGCTAATATCAAAGCAGTAGATATACTTAAAGAGTATTATAGGAAGGTTGAAGATTGTATGATCAAACATTTTCCAAAAAATAGGTATAGACAAGGACCATCCGATAAAGATACACAATGATCTCTTCGCTTTATATTTCCTTCCTTAGTAGAGCAATAACTCAAGGATTTTCATCAAAATTACTTCCTCTAGTTCATTAGCATCTAATGAAATAAATAAACTATTTAGGCGTAAGCTTTTATTTTCTGGATATTTTTATGAGAATTACAGAAAGTCCATAGATAAGGCAATTTCAAAGCAAATGCGTAGGCGGAGAGCGTCTAAATCCACTGAAGTTGGTATTTCATTTCATTTCCATCATCAAGTACTTGCTTCTTCAAACGAAGTAGGCAGGACTTGCGGTGACGACGGAGGATGCGACGCCATTGTAGTTACTGGAGACCAACTGAAGAAAGGAATATAAACGATAACTTCGTTTCTTAATGTATCTCAGTGCTCAAAATATTTCCAAAACTTTTCGGAACCCATTCAAAATGTAGCGAGGAAACGAAAATGCAGCCGTTTTTTGTGTAGAGGTATAGGCATCAATCCTTGAACGGAATTTGACACACAAGGTTTAACACGTTCACTGCGGATACCTCCATTTTCTATTCATTTATCACTCTAACGGTGGGGTGATCCGCAGTGACCGTGTTAACAGGAAATCAAATAAGAATGCAATGAATTTAGACCACAACAGACTTTTAAATTCATATGTGGGATCGAAATGTTTCTAGATTATGGATCTCGAGCGTGTCTACTTACATGCCCGGTTGGTGCCAAAGGGTAAGTTACGACAGAGGCCGGGTGGTAGGTTACTGTCGCAGGTCTGTACGTGACTGCAGATACTCCGGTGTAGGTCGTTTCTCCTGGAGCTAAGTTAGAGACCCTTGGCTTTGGAGATGCGGAAGTCACGGCCAGGCAAGCGAACAGGACAACGAATACCTATTGATAGGAGTAAAAAGAAATCATTTTTTCTGTAAGAAATGGATCGAAAGAAGTTATGAAATTCTTCAAGAGTAAGAAATTCTCATGTGAGCCCAACGTCAAATCAGCTAAAATATTCATTAAAGCCGTCGGTACGTAGTCACGCCTCTAAACTGCCTGTGTGATCTTCCGTTTTTAGAAGTGATTGATGATTTCAAAATAGACCTGTACGAAAACTCTTTGATATTATTACCGTTGTAAGAAAAAGAGAAGGTTGGAACACGGCTGTATATGAATTAGAGGTTTAAAAACACTCCGTAAGCCGTTTTTCGGCAAGCAGAACTGGCGCTCAGAGACAAATGGGAAGCTCCGGATTACCGATTTCTGGGAAGCCCAATGATCATTTCGGAGACAAAGCCTCTATCCTCAGGGGGTCTCCACAAAGGAAGTGATTCAGACCCCACGAGGATGGAAGCGTTGCTTCCGAAATGATCATTGAACATCCCAGAAATCGGTAATCCGGAGCTTCCCGTTTGTCTCTGAGCGCGAGTTCCGCTTGCCGAAAGACGGCTTACGGAGTGTTTTTCAATCTCTAATTATTACCGTTATTCAAATACGAGGTATATTTTTAGCTATAGCTTTTTGTTAAATACTTCATATCAGCTGTATAAGAAAAAATTTCTTTAGTTTGCGAAAATTTTACTGTTCAAATACATATTTCGTTTACATTTTTAAGTCCCGTTAGTACTTCCTTACCCTCATCAACATTAAAGAATACGCGACAAACAGGTGCAATAACTGGTGGCAGTGGATACAGTCATATAATACATGCACAATAACACAGTGAAACAAAAGTGATAAATAGCAATTATAAACCATGAAATATTTTAAAACTATTAATACAAACCACGAGTGAATCACTCATTCTATTGTTTCGGTGAATTAATTAATCAGGTTATTTATGCAACCAATTTTACCTCATTGTCTGTTTAAATAAATCATGTGTTAGGTTATTTTCCTAGCAAGTGGAAGTTCCATATTTGTTCCCCGCTCACGTTTGACTTTGCCTCTTCGGCAATTTCGGTAACGAACATTATGCGGAAAAAAATAATGCCTGGCAATGTACTCACTATTTTGGCATTCATGATGCTTTTCTTGCTGTGGAGATGAATAACTGGTTAGCTGACGATGGATCCCTCGGTAACACTGCTGATCTGAGTCCTTCTTTGGCCACTTTTATAGCGGTGCTCCAAAGGATGAAAAAAAATCCCAACAGGAATCCTATCTCTAGGATTACGAGCAATTCCATCTTCAAGGTTATCTTCGCTTGAAATTATGCATGAATATAGCAGGATTAGAAGTAACTAAATAGTCTTTTCGTCCTTCATCGCGTACTAGAGATGAGTTTAGAAATGGTTTTAATGCCGTTTTTCATACGTAATATCTTAAAGAAAGTATTTTAATAAACTAAGCATTTCAGCATTACAGAATTTAACCTTTCATATTAGGCGATGATGAAATGTTGTTAAATTGTTTCTCATTCGACATTACTGAAAGACCGAACACGTAACGTGATTAACTTATCCAATAATCAGCAATTTCTGATATTAATATAGAACTTCTGTTCTGATCATTAATATTTTGCAACACACCCTGAGTAAATGAAATTTTCCAGTAACAATAAATAAATAATTATTAGTGAAAATTTATGGCCCACCTTCATTAAGATATAAAAGGAATAGAATTTAACATATTTTTCAAAACATTCTTGTATAAACTTAGTAAATTATTTCAGGTGATTTATAGTGGGTTTTTCGATTTAAAAAATTATATGTAAGACAGTTATATATATTTTGATTGAATGACAAAATGCAATACATTAAAATGCTAACTATTTTACGAAAAAAAATTACAGATTAGGTAGTCCCATCTGAAGTTTATTCCATACTTTTTGATGAAAGTGATACCCTGATTTTATTTCATAAAATTGATTTCTATTTTGCACCAAAAGACAATTATAAAAAATCATAAAGCAAAGTTTATTAATGTTACGGATGTTTATGTCATTTTACTCATATTTCCTTGTCTTGCATAGAATACTCAGTTTAATAAAATTCTACTGATTACTATTTAACGTTTTTAATGCAAAATTACTGTGTGAAAATCGCATTCATTTAGGGAACCGAAAGTACAGAAAATTATCTCTAGATATAAAGTAATACAAAGTAAATGTAATCGAGGAACAATGTCATGAAAGTGAAATGGATGCAGCGATTGAATTGAAGCATATTAAAGTCGATTGAAAATTCAACCTCTTGATGTAAATAAGAATTATATTTTAGCAATATCTGTCTCTCTCTTTCATGGAAAGTTTGGTGTATATTTTTTGTGAGAAATGGTAATTAATAAAGGCGAAATATTTTTCAAGTTTTCTTTAATTTTTTGAAAAACACGCATATACCCTATCATGAGTTTAAGTCTCTGCATTTTATTTAAGTAGAAAAATATCATCCGCATCGTCATTCCCGACAGTAAAATATGAATCCTCTTTTAATTGTGCAATTTCAATCAAAGCAAGCTGAAATATTGCAATGAGTGTTCCTCTAGAACAAAAGATTGTCAGGTCTAAGCGGCAACTGTGACTATGAACTTTACTTGCTGAAATTTGAAAGAAAGGAACGTAATTAATCCCAAAACAATCAGCAGAGAAGCATCATCGTCAGCAATGTTTGGCCCTTTCTTTGGAGGTTAGGGCTCTACATGGAATTGCCATCCCTATGGCTTCTAATTCCGCTTTCTCAGTATTTTCTTGCTTACTTAATCACAGAAGTAGATATACATGAAAGACATTCTGTTAACATTACATGACACAGTCGTCCATTTTACTTACTTCTTTGCTTTAAAATCCGATTACAATTTAAATGTCAGTAAATAATCTTTTAATATATCTATATTAAATGAGGAAATGTGTGTAAATAGAAATCGTAAAAAATAAATGAACGACTTTAAAAATACCAAAAAATTCTACCTTAAGAAAAACAAGGGGTGTTTTCTCTATAGCATAGCTGCTATTGATTTCATTTCTACCTCTTGAAATCCATTTAATTCTCTACGCACTTTTGACTTTGATCCGACCTTGAAGATAGAGTTCCTTCTAACCCCTCCTAGCATTGGGTATCTCGTTAATATATAAGTTGTCTCTCAATATGCAGAACGCCTTTGATTCTTCAGGTACTAAACAGAGATATTACATCGACTTCTTCAAAGTGCCATGGCTTCTAAAGGAGTAAGTAAATCACGGATCCATATTTAAATGAAAATAATTATTTAGCAGTTCTTAAATTGGTTTAAAAAATTAAATTTGAATTTTAAAATTAGTTATCATAGATATAAACTATCAGATAATTTGCTGTTCCTGCGCGTTAAGTAAATCTATATTTAATCCATAAAACAATACCTCGCGATTTTCTAAGTAGCGTAGCCTGTATCCTGTATCTTTTTCTCGTCAATCAAAAGTAAATTACGCAACGTTTTCTCGTTCCTATGTGATCCTCATTGATTGTCATATCTTAAACAACCCAACGAGTGATCTCAATTCTCTTTTTCATTAGATGGCCATATGGTTTGCTGTCCTCCTTGGAATTACCTTTGCCGATCTTAACCCTGGGACTAATAATACAATTCGTGATGATGAAGCCCCTGGCGATGCCCAATACACATCAACTCAGATAAACAGTCGGCAAGCTCCAATTTACATATTATCATCCAATGGACAGGTCAGCAACTTATTTTGAAAGAGAATTCACTTTCTTTTTTAAGACGATTCGCCTTGTGTAAGACTCACAGTGAACTTGTTTTGTTTAACTCTAGTACTTCTCCAGAAGTTACGGTAGCGGCTCAGCGTATTTGGTGACTGCAACCCCCACCTATTATATTTAAAGAAAGCCGCCTTCATTTTACAGCTCCTCGGAATATTTTGTGTAAAAGAATTCAAATGTATTAGACGCTTCTTTCTTTACAACTTTGCAAACTCTTTTTAATGGTTATAATTGTAGATGAAATGGTTTACTATTTCAATGTAATGGTTTTGCTTTCTTATTTGTACTTTATCATAAAGTAAGACATATATTGATCAATCTGGTCTTTTCATTCTAATGATTGAATGAATGAATGATAGAATTTTATTTTGAAGATAAACTCGAGTTATTGCTGAAACAGGTACGGAATAATGCTACGGAAGGGTATTCAGTTAGTGATTCAGTTTATGATGGGTTTACAAAATTTCTCAGCCTTTTTCTTTGATTTTAAAAAGTAATAATTGTGGAGAGAAGATTTCAGTAAACGTCCTACACATCTATAGATTATTCTTATTATTTGGAGTAATATTATCGATTAAATAAATTAATTTCATCGTCTTCTCATCTATCTACAATCGAGGACAGGTTGAATTTCGAATAACATTCTTTCGAATAAATTTGACAAAAACCAATTACATGCAAAAATACATGATGACGTCGTTGAGGGTTAAGTTACCCGACAGTATGGAAGGAATACCTCCTATAATTTAGCTTCAATTGTAATTTATATCATAAGAATTATTAGAAACGAAATCAATGAATTCTATTGTCAGTTTTAATCTACTGCCCTCTGAACTATTCTATTTTTATATTCTTGTTATGAAATTGATATAATTTGACAAATAACAGAGTTGGGATGAATTCACATGGGTATACGCCTTCATTTAAACTGTTTAATTTGATTGATCAAATCTCCTCAGTAGTCTGCAGTTGATACGTTACCTCATGGGAGAGTCGAACGATTTCGGATCACCATATTGCAGGATTATCTTAAACAGAATCAAACGTTTCCCTACCAGTAACTGGCAATGAATTAAGCTACAGATAGTGGACGCTTTCGGGAAGAATTAAGCGTAGGCTTTTCGACAATATGTTTTCAGAAATTGAGAAAATTTTTCAGTGTGTAAGGGTGTTCAGGCATTGCCCTTCACCGGACCACGTTATATGCCTTAAAGGTTTCTAAGGCCACAATAATAATGATAATGATCACGTCTTTATTGGGTCTAATGAGCTAATTCACAATTAACGCACGCAAAAAAATGCACCGTAACAAGGATTCGACACCGGAATCTTCGTGTAGTGTAACCGAGATCGATAATCAACAGAGCTGAATTTAGAAAATATTATAATTCACTGAGAATCATAATTTAATATTTTTATTATTACGATATTGAATATCATGGAGTTAATTGTAAACTTGTAAAATTGTATTCCTTTGGGATCAGCCACAGGACTTCATCCTGCAAAGTACTCAAACCTTTCCTTAATCCTTAATTGTAAACATTGCTTTAATTGAATTGAGTCCGAGTTGCCTCATTTTTTTTCATTTCGGAAACAATGTCTCCATTCTCAAGGGTTCCACAAAGGGAAACGGAGGTTTGAGAATGTGGACGTTTCCGAAATCCACATTCGGTAATTCTTAGAAATCGGTTATCCAAAACTCCAAAGGAGTATTTAATCACCAAAAAATCGATCTTCGTAAGGAATAAGAAATCTTTAGTGTAAGAGCGGAGTTATGACATTGGAAAAAAATAAACATCTGTATTTCGATTAATTCAAATTTATTTTCAAATGGAAACCTCCCTGAAGTGTTAACTCCCGAGAGAGAAACAAAATTTACACAGGACCATAAGTCTCGGCCTCGGAAGATATCATTGCGACTGCCGAATCAGTCCTTTTCGTAAGGAATGGAGATGATGCGGAGATGGCATAATTTACTGCTTAGATGGTGAATCCGTGCTCGGCCACGAAGGGAGCGGCGAGGTTGTTGATGTTTTGGGAAACGACCTGCAAGTAGAAAGAAATATTAGTAAGAGAAATGTATGAAGAATGGGCTGCATATTTAGGAACATTCGAATATTTCCCGAGCTAACCTCAGCGTTTGCGGCGGGTGCAGCGTAGGCCAGAGGTGCAGCGGCGGTGTACGCGAGTGGAGCGGCGGATGCCGTGTACGCGAGTGGAGCGGCGGATGCCGTGTACGCGAGTGGAGCGGCGGATGCGTGGTACGCGAGTGGAGCGGCGGGTGCGGTGTAGGCTAGAGGAGCTGGTGCGGTGTAAGCGAGGGGTGCGGCTGCAAGGCGAGCTGCGGGTGCCGCATAGGCAAAGGGTGCGGCGGCAAGGCGAGCTGCGGCGAAAGGAGCGGGTGCGGTATAGGCAAGAGGTGCAGCAGCGTAACGGGCTGCAGCGAAGGGAGCGGTGTAGGCGAGTGGTGAGGCTGCAAAGGGAGCTGCGGCGAGAGGAGCGGGTGCGGTGTAGGCGAGGGGTGCGGCAGCGAGCCGGGCAGCAAATGGAGAAGAAATGACGGGTGCGGCAGCAAGAGGAGCGGCGGCTAGGCCTGGCTTAGGAGAGGCGGAAGCCAATGCGAGGACGGCAGAGAAGACGATGAGGGCGAACTGGAAAGAAAAGTAATAAGAATGAATGCTTTAGCTGCATTCCGGCATGACCACGCGGTAACTTCTGCAGAGACACGCGGAACCTCTTTTATGATTCGTAAGGCATTACTATTCTATGTGCCCGAAAGGGTTTACTTCCGCGTGGTAGAGTATTCAGACGCCGTCTAAAGAGGAGAAGAGTCTTGCTTTTTGAGAAAACATAGAAAATAGATAGATTATTATAGTGGATTAGTACAGATTATTCTCGCTGGAGGCTAGATGAACCTAAAACCCTTTGTCGTTAGTTACTTAGGAGAAGGAATGAGGCTAGCTAGGCAAGATGAGGAGTCAATTCATCAATAGCTGGGTGTGTAAGGCATTAAGCCATAAGGTTGATTATAACCCTTCTATTCCCCTTCACCATAGAATATATAATGCCCATGAGAGGGAATGAGGCTTACAACCGAATATGAGGAGTGAGGTAGTTTGCTCATGATATCCTTCCTGTGCTATAATGTTACGAGTGGAAAACCTCCAGTTAAGTGCAATACAATTAACCTATGAATAGCACTTTCCGTGGAATTCATTACAAAATGACCGCGGTGAACGTCATTATCAGGATCACTCCAACCTTATCATCACAGCAATGAACTAGAATGAGAAAAAGTGAATAAAAGATACACTTTACTCTATCCTGCTTTCGTAAACCTACAAAGCTTGTGGAGTTCTAGAATTTTGGAGTTGGAATTTTCCCTTCTTTCATACAATTCTTCTTAATTTGATCCATCTGTAATTACTATTTAAATTCTTGAATAATGATTTCTAGAACTATTCCGCTAATTTTCAGTTTCTTGATTGTAAATATTTACGTAATGATATCTAGCTACAGTAGAATTACAAGGTATCTTCCAGGTAATTTCTCTTACAAATATTATTATTTTTGCTAAAATCAATATATTGTATGTGACCACGGCAATTCGTTTCGCATTTTAAATTTTGGAGCTTTTTAATGAGAGGATGGCCTAAATTACGTCGGCAATGAATGGGTAAAACGTTGTTTTTCATAGTGCTTTACAAGACAGACCTAATTATTCCCTTATTGTCTATGTCTATGTAAGTACTGTGCATGCCACCTTTCGGTGTGTGGGTGTATGCACCATGACTCTATTCCCCTAATCGACTACTTTCGCGGAAAAAATGAGTCTTGAATTGATTCGTTCTGGCATCTATTTCCCTAACCTTTCTCGCAAATATACGTCACGGCCTATATACGTAGGATGGTGGACGCGTTTCTAAAGTTAGGAATTTTCCAATGATCGCATACATTTCCGTATGTAATTTTATTAATAATAGATGATTTAGTTTAAGTAAATTAGTAGTAGATTTAGTATATTAAGAGCTATTTTGGGGAACGTAAACTAGGTAATTCTTTCTTTGCCCTTAAGCTTAGGAACGTAATGTACAGAGGACTACAGAAACTGAACAGAGGTTCTATTATTTTGAGCTTATGCTTAAAGGTCGTAGTCTTCATAAAAGAAGATTTAGTTTTAATTCAATTAAGACCTATTTTGAGAACGTAAATTGGTAATTATTTCTTTGCCCTTAGGCGTATGAATGCAAAGCAGCTGAACAAAGGTTCTATTATTTTGAGCTTTTGATTAAAGGTCGTAGCCGTGGATATGGTCTCAATTAAAAGTAAACCGTAACACCTTCGCTGCGGTATAACTCACCATCTTGGATGGGTTGTTTTCTTGAGTGTGGATCACCTGTAAGCAATTGAAGATGTCTCGTTGGAAACTAGTGACTTCTGTAGCCACTCCGTCCTTTTTATACTAATGTCTTGCGGAGTTCTTGGCATGGACGAGACTCAGATTTGGAGGGGTGCGGTCTCATCGAGAACCAGGAAGAGCTTTTCTAAGCGAGCGCGATCCTTTGATATTGGGCAATACTTATCGCCGGTCAATGCTTTGGCATTTCGAAAGGGTTAAGATAAAGGATCGAGATAAAGTGTTCAGGTACTGACCGACAATGAAGCGTTCGAAAGAATTTTGGTATAGGGCGCCAATCAATAGCACGTGCGGCAATCCATATTGTTTGCATATGGAAGTTATGAATCCAAGAGGGCTTCATAAAGAGCATTGAAGTCTCTGATGGCAGTGGTGCAAATAATTGGCACGTACTCACTGGCGTGAGCCTCCGAGACTGATTTAATTATTAGGTCAGAGAAATTCAATTATTCGAAGCTGGAACTTCTCTGAAATTTAAATCCGTTGCCACACTGCCTGGTCTTTATGTTTATCATCCCAATTTTTAATTCTGTCGTATGAACATAGTTAATAATTGAAAAAAATGAAGTGGCGACGACAGAAATGTATCAGATGCGTCCTATAAGAGATGAAGTAAATTCTATCCTTGTGTTAATGTTTCCTCGAATTTCTGTTAACACAAACACTGAATGTTTTACTAACCACTTAAAAAAAAAGTTGATGGATCATTACATTACATACAGGGAATAGAAATTAGACAATTAACCGATAATAATGGAAATGTGTTGGAAATATACAATGAACAATTCATTGCACGAGAAGGGAGTTTTTCCCCTGAGGGGAAATTGAACATTGCCTTGCAAGATATTGTTTCGATTTCATACTGCATATGAAATTATAAACACCAGGGGTTCTGGCCTAATATTGTGGAACGCCATCTAAAATTAACTGCAAAACTGCAATTATGTTTTGACATATAAAATTGCATATTGCAAAAGAGGAATAAATCCAGGTCATGGAAGATTTAAGTTCTTTGGTAACGTGTAAAATCGGTGTTTTTAAATCATTTATCATCAAGAGCTACCACAAAGAAATGATCATTGGGCTTCCCAGAAATCGGTAATCCGGAGCTTCCCGTTTGTCTCTGAGCGCGGGTTCCGCTCGCCGAAAGACGGCTTACGGATTATTTTTATACCTCTAATAAGAACTTTTATGGTAAGAAGATGCTTCATGTCTAAAGTACAGAAAATCAATGTGTACTGGCGTTACTTCGTGGAAAGCCATCAGAGAAAGCTGAATGCTGAAACCTTTAGCGAAATAGCTGTTACCAGTATTTATCATTCTTCAGTGATTCCGTATTTGAGGATAAAATGAAAACTCATTCTCAAGGATCGAAGGTTTTTATTTGTGGCAAACAGAGCTTCCACAATCATGATATCATATCTTCTGATCTTTGTTTAGTTATCGTTGATTAGTCCGAAGCTTGTCACCATTGGCCAGTAATTGAGAAGTGTGTAGAACTGTTTAGAAAATGATTATCTGTTTGTTATGATGGTAATTTGTCATATTACGCAAGGACTCCTGATATTTAACTATTACATTGTTATTTACTACGGTTATCACCAATCTCTCGCTCTGTGCAAAATTATTTCAAAGTTCACCAGCGAATATATACACGATAGGCTTGAAATAATTTAAACTGTGTACTTTTAGTGATTCGGCAGAGTGGACGCAACAAAGTAAAGCCATAACTCATAGTTTACTTCTTCATATGTGTGCTTGCGAAATAGTATTTTTAATATATGTATATGAAGCATGTACATGGACTTTCCTTACTTCGTATCCTATTCATATTTTATGGCTAAAACATGATATTTTTAAAGATTATTATATTCTTTAATAAATTCTAAGAGTAAAATATTTTTTCCTATAATTTCCTTACTTACTGCAATTTGTGAGGTTAAATGAAGATCGTACGAGGATAGGTATCGAAGGTAATAGTGAGATTAGTCTAGCTTAATTTATATTTAAAACCAAGATTAGTTTCTAATGTTATTTAGAAATATTTGAAAGATTCTTACACGTAAGGCTAGAGTGTACCACTGTGCAATGGTAAGTATATTTTAGATGTCTTTTTCTGACATTGATCATATGGACAAAGGGGGAAGTTATCTCAAAGCGCCACTTAAATTAAATCGGCTTATCAAGTTATTATATTTGAACGAATCTAGAACTATTTTTTTCTCTTCCGAGGAGAGGGGATTCCTCTTACAAGCATAAGCAAAATCCTCGATTTCGACTGGATTGCATAATCCAGATTATTACTTTTATCGGTGACGTAGCTTATAAAGTGCTAGAGCAGTTGAATCTATATTTAAAATTCTAATTTTAAATTTTATCTTGAACATTTCTCTTCTTTTTCAGACAAGTAGCGAGCCGTGGGTTAGGATGCATTAGGATTTGCTGTATTTGATGGTTTTATACATAAAGGTAGGAAACGCGAATAACTGAATGATGTTTTATTGGAATGATTATGGATTATTATTCCAAATTATCTTTTTTTCTAAGAAAGGTTATCATTTTAGTTTTAGGCTCGCCTTAGATTTGCTCTTATATAGTGTGAATATGCCGTGCTAACATTTTTGAGTTAGTTTTAAACGGAAAGTTGCGATATTGAAATAAAATTCGGTGTACAGAGTAGGATAAAGGCAGTTTTAACACTGTATTCACTTTTATGGAATTTAAACGTAATGAGCAACATAAAAAGTGTATTATTCTGAGTAGAAAATTCTCGGCTTCTAGATTTTCAGGGACTCGAATCCATGATAGATATTTAATTTTTTCTGGTGCCTGGTTTTATGACGAGCTTTATATGCCAAAAAATCGGAAACTCATTCATACCATTGTTTTAGTCTGTAGATCTCTATTGGCTGTTCTACATTTACAACTATGAGATTATTATAATACTTTAAGGCCATTTTCCAGAAAAAATGCTGCTCATTCAGAAAACCCTATTAGTGGGATGATTCGTTATTCTTGTCTCGAAGTCTATTTTCATCAAAATCTGCCGGCACTATATACTCTCTTTGTAAATTAAAAGTTATGGAGTGGAACTATTGGGTATACAGAAGTGAATTCAACAGTTTAATAAAATAATAATAAGTAAGGAAAATGAATCAAAATTAATAAAAATTGTAATAATTAACAATAAAATTAATTAATAATGATAATTAATAGAAATAATTATGGAAAAATTGTTGTACTTTTACCACAATATTTTATTAATAAGAACACACGACCGGTTTCGACGATTAATCGTCATCCTCTGGATAATTAATACTAGGGTTATAATTAGTATACAGAAGTGAATCCAACAGTTGCAATGATTCTGTTAGAAGCTGCAGTAGATCGAAACAAGGAAGAATTAGAAAAGGAGGCATTATAGGACATGATTTAAATCCAAATGAAAATGATTATGCGTAAAGTAAGCAAGTTATATAGCTTGACCGCGTAAAGAGATGGCTTTGTAGGGTTGCCAAAAAGAAGCTTAGGATGGACAACGCCCTATAGAAGGAGAAGAGGGAAGTAAGCGATGGAATTGTATTGGTGAAGCAATGGCAATGTGGAGAGACCCGGATAAAAGATAGTGTTTTGACAAAACTGTGTGGAAACAGGAGACGGAGAAACGGCCTGTAATGTCGAGGGACCCTGAATAATAATACTTAATTAGATATGTATCTCGATACTATCTGTTTCTTTCGTAATAGGCATTATGTAGAACGAAGAAAAGATTTTTTACCTTTTCCGCGACATTTNCCTCTGATAGTTTAAATCCTCCCCTGGATGTATGTATTCTATTTATGATTACTTCTCCCCGATAAATCCTTCCTTAATATTAAATTTCGGGTACTTAAATAAAAAATGTAGGTTTATCAGTATTTTAAACTTTATTAGAGTGCACATACTCCATATTGGTTTTCAACAGAAGCACTGAATCGTAGTATTGGTGTTGGTATTGGTGTTGGTATTTGTCTTGGTTTCAATAATAATGAATACTAGAATTATAATCAATAAATACATTATTAAATTATAATCATCATTTTGCATGATGGATTTACATCACAACACGCCTTTTACTTTGAATAAGTGTGATATTTCCTTATTTCTGCTCTTTCAGATTTTTCATTGCTACGACTTTATAAATATATTTTCTTTCTACTACATTGCAACTGTATTACTCATAATTTCATGTTAATTTTTATCATCGCATTATAAAATCCAAAGTAAATCACAATTCAATCCATCAGTCTATTTATTATGCCTTGAATTTCGAATCACTTTAATCCACCCCTTATTAGCATTTAAGATTTTCCAGTGCTACAGGTGTAATATAATGAAATCAATATTGGAAGGCGTGATTTCGTGGAAAGCCATAGTTGAAAGAAAAACTTTGTAAGTTCCACACAGATTTTAATTGGCAACCGGTTTCATAAGTCTCCTTACATCCTGATGATGTAAGGATACTTATGAAACCGGTTGCCAATTAAAATCTGTGTGGAATTTACAAAGTTTTTCTTTCAAGTGTAATATAATGATAATAGAATGTTTTATTTACGAAATTCAATATTCTATTTCCTTCATATTAGTTTTTATATCACAAGAAATTTTAATTTAAATATATCGCATGCTTCCATTCAGAACAGTGTCTTCTGTTTTGGTAGTCAGATTCACACAGTAAGTTCCGGCGTTAGAATCCAAATGAATCCAAATAAACGCTCCTAAGGCAGTGTTCGTCGGTCGGTCAAAGAGCACATTCGAAGCGTAGTAGGAAAGGCGAATGGGATGCAAAGTTTAGCCAGTATGATTCTGAGGGGATGTTCATCGAAAGTAAAGGAAATGGCGTACTTTTCCCTAATTCGACCTCTTCTCGAGTATTGCTGTGCAATTTGGGATCCTCACGTAGTAAGATTGGTCTTTGATCTCAAGATGGTTCAACGTAGAGCGGCTAGGTTCGTCAACGGAGATTTTAGATTCGACAGTAGTGTTTCGGCTATGATAGAATCCCTTGGGTGGATTTCGCTTAGGGATAGAAGACTTGTTTATCGACGTAAGCTTTTAGAAAAGTTTATCACGAGATAACTGATATTGTTATTCCAGTTAGCAACGTGCGCGAGCTCCAAGAGAAAACTCAGAAGCGATTCAGGGAAGCGATTGCCAGGACAGATAGTTACTTCTGGTCGTTTTTCCAGCGAAGTATTACAGACACTAATGGTAGGTGATAAGATTATCGGTTTCTTTTTTTTACTCCCCGTGCCTCGCGTCACTGGCGGCTTGCAGAGTTTAAATATAAATGTAAATATCGATACATTACTGGATTCCCAAAACGTCTTACTGAAAATTAATAAGAAAATTCATGGAAGATAACATGGAGCAGATAATATCCTACACATACTATTCTTGGACATTATATTTTTAGAATTCGCATTAGGGAAACCTCTGAGTAAACTTTCACCAATTGGAGAAAAGTTGAAGTATAATTGTGACTTCACATTCCGCTGAATAACAAATGGGTGCGATTACTAAATTATCTTGAGTATTTACTTGCGTCCGGGAATTTCTAAGGACTCAAATTATTAAATAAGCATATCATAAAGTTACCCATTTTGTTTGAGGGAAAACTTGATTTAGTTTCCTTTTATACTTTCTCGCTTAAGTTTCGTAGTTTATATTGAAAAAAAAAGCTTCAAATATATTAATGATAATGAATATATGATATGAATTTATCCTAATGTTTTCAATTACGACTTTTTAGTTTACAATAGTTAAGAAATATACTATAGCAGATACTTTAAGATTCTGCATCCATTACACGAGCCTGTAATCTGTAATGCAGATTATTCTGTGGAAGAACTTACGATGCTAAGACCTGGTATAATAATGTATAATTAAAATGGACTTTAACTAAAGTTCACTTTAGAGCCCAGTATTACACTGTTTTTTTAAGAGTTAAAGTGAAGATTATTGTGCCTCTCCATGCTAATCCATCATGTGTATAGGAGATGTACTATAATCTTCACTTTAACTCTAACAAAACATTATAATACCAAGCCTTAAAATGAACTTTAGTTAAAGTCCATTTTAAGTATACATTATAATACCAGGCCAAAACATGATTTCGTGATAAATATACGAAGGGGTGTACTTGTTTTGGTGCAACAGGCGCTAGCTGAGGGCCTCATCCATTTATGAATCCTCAATTAGACTGCTTATGAACCCTCAGTAACGTTCCACAAATTGTTCTTATTTTTCGCTTCAAGAAAGAATTTTATATTTGTTGAGTGAGCGTACATAATATTTTTATAGAATATATCACATTGTTTATATGACCTTACAGTGTAAAGTCTACCCATGATATTTGTAATTTATAGAAATGCTATGTATTGTAAATCAAAACTCGTTATTTCTTCTTGCCGTAGTGAAGTGAATGAGATTTCCATGGGATGTATGTTTGTGTATTTTACGAAAATTCGAGTTTTTACTCGAATTTCCTACTAGGGTTCAATATGATATCTTAGATGATATCATAGGCTCAACAGATATCTTAGATGATATCATAGGCTCAACAGATATCTTAGATGATATGATAGATTTTTATGGGATTTCCATTTGTGTATTTAATGAAATATCCGAGTTTTTTACTCTAATTTCCTGGTGGAGCCTCGATATCATCTTTGCACCTAAGGCCCTCTGATAGTTTAAATCCTCCCCTGGATGTATGTATTCTATTTATGATTACTTCTCCCCGATAAATCCTTCCTTAATATTAAATTTCGGGTACTTAAATAAAAAATGTAGGTTTATCAGTATTTTAAACTTTATTAGAGTGCACATACTCCATATTGGTTTTCAACAGAAGCACTGAATCGTAGTATTGGTGTTGGTATTGGTGTTGGTATTTGTCTTGGCTTCAAATCATCGGACGGTTTCATAGCCGGTGGTTGAAAACTCCAGCCTCCTTGGAGAGATGTTCAGGTAGCCAGTTACCAGATTAGAAGACGTATGCGGGAGCAGCCACCAGTGGTGAAGCGAACCTGTTGTAGTTGCGAGCTACATACTGTGGATGCAGAAACACTACATTAGTATCACAATTGCTTACAGCGGACAAAATCGCATTTGCCAATCTCCTTATGAGAACAGAATGAAGTTGAGGCAGAATCGGTATCCAAACGTTCTGCAACCACAGAAAGTCAAAATAGTTGCGAATACGAATAAATTCAACAAAATTGAGCAACCATTGAAGAGACATCTGATGAATCTTTGAAATGTAATTTTTCCGAGTTGTAGATGAAGTCGAATATTTTAGTAACGGAAATTATAAAATGTTAATTAAATGTTAATGTTCGAAACTGTTGATATTAATTTCTTGTCGAGATTTTACGATAACTATCCACGGTATGAGGAACTCCGTGGTCATTTACAAATAAACTGTACTTATAATTATGAATTAAGGTTGAACGTCACGAACTAGATGAAAATAGGGCAATTTTGTTTGATAGCAGAGAAGCAATATTAAGTCCTCCAGAGGAAACAGACAAGGTTGGATATCTCAAACAGATATTTAGCTTTCTGGAGGTTTATTTATCTTTGATATTAAAAAATCATCTATGATATGAGTTTTGAAAATCGAAATTGGTTTAAATTACTATATTATTCGATATGAAGAAATAAGAGAAAGGAGAGCAATTGCTCGAAGTAATATTGATTAATTTTAATCCTTTTATCATAAACACGATCACGAAAGAATTTTTCAGTTAAAAAAATCAATTATATACTTGGTTGGGTCTTTAAAAGCCTTCGTCAAAGATAGGAATAGATGTTAATCTTGGTAGAAATATTGAATTGTGATCCTTTACTAAATTTCTCTTGGAAAAGAACAAATCTTTAATATTCCGTGAAATGATTTGCAATCTGTGTTCAAATAGTCATACTTTAAAAAGTAATCAAAGGGAAGCACTTATTCCCCTTTACCTGGGAGCTGGAAGCAACTGGTGCAGAGTAGGCAAGAGCAGGAGCTGTGTAAGCCACGGGTCCAGCTGCCGTGTAGGCGACAGGGCCAGCTGCGGTGTAGGCGACAGGGCCAGCTGCGGTGTAGGCGACAGGGGCGGCAGCGGCTGTGTAAGCCAGTGGGCTGTAAGACAGGGGAGCTGCGGCTGTGTAAGCCACTGGGGCAGCAGCTACCAATCCTGGCTTAGGTCCAGCGGAAGCCACGGCGAAGACGGCAGCGAAGACGAAAAGGGCGATCTGGTGATGAAAGGAAATCGCGTAACGTTTACGATTGCTTATCCGATCACGTCCAAGTTGAATTCCGCAGTCGATGCGCGTCTTCAATTCTCGTTTGTAATGATTCCGAATTTTATAACGAAGTCTTGTCGACAAAATGTGAATAGCTAGAGCACGTACGTAATAGATGCGTTTTGGTAGTCAGTGGGTAGAAAGGAAGTAGGTTTTATACCAGTTTCAAATTTACTGTTGATGATCGGGGGTTTCTTTCCAAGATTTAAAAACGTTTCGATAGTATTTAGTGGGAAAGGAATCTATCCCAAGCAAAATCTTATAGATATGGCAAATTAGCGTATTATGAAAACCGAGTCAGGCGTTTCGTCGATGGATCCGAAAATAACCCTCAACTTTTTTTTTAGGGTACAAATATTTTTGAGCCGTGATTCTATGTGATCCATGAGTGCTCGCAAATTCCTTTCGAAAAATCTTTTCCTTTTTTTTACATCTACCCTATACTTGCGCTGTTTCCAATATATGTAATATATGAAAGTGCATCTCATATTTTTCGCGAAAAAAGATACAAAATAGACACTTAAAGTTTTACATTTTTGATACTCATTCTCTACCTAAATCCGAAACCGAAGTTGATCCCGAGTTTAATCCGCTTGATTAAACAGCCGAAAGCGCTAGATAACGAGTTTAGAAAAAACATATTTAACACTTACAACCCGGCGTGGGTCACAACTATAAGAACCTGTACGGCGGTTAATATGCGCCTCGTTAAACGCGATCAATAAAGGCGGGCGTCCTACCAATTTAATTTCCACCGCCAAACAATCTCTTGTTCAATGCGGGGGCTTTAACGGAATAAGCTGAAATTCGGAGGAAAAACAACTAGAATCGAAAAGGAGAATCTACTGCCGTGTTAGCTCAATTGGTTAATCCGGGTTCCAGTTTCGGCCATCTTACGATCCCATCGCTAAAATCAAGCTATTGTTCCTTACGAATCTCTCGCTTGCTAAATTTGAAGCGTTTAAAGAGATTACGGATGTGGAATTGTATAAACAATTCCTCCGAATTCGCAGCAGTGCTAGTTCTTCTGCTACTGCGTACTGAGCAAATCGCTCACAGGATCGCTACTTACCATTTTGGAGTACATGTTGAGTTTGGTTGGTTGCTCGAGAGCTAGTTATCCGTGAGTGAAATAAGCTGAGGATGCCTACTTGGAGACTGGTGCCTTCTGCTTCTCATCAGCCATTTTTATAGTGGTCCTCGAGGGGTTGTGTCCATTGGGGAGGAAGGGGCGGAGGGGCAGAACCTTATCGAGAGCCAGGAAGGATAGCCTCAATGAGTGTACAAGAGGCAGCCGTTGGGCAATAAGAGAGTACGACGAATGCATCCGAGGGAGTCCAAATGAAGGATGACCAGGGTGTAGTCCGCGGTTTCGAGGGCTTCCTTCGAGGTCCCGCCCAAGGACGATCCAGCCTACTTTTTATTTTATTGGCAACGCCCGATAATAAAATTCCGCGTTCGTTCCGAAAATAAACATGAGGGTGAATACATTTGCGGGGAAATTTCCCCTTACTAAACACTCTTCTTGGAGGAGCAATGCCGGTGAGTAAAAGGGTATATTTTAAATGGAGGAGATATTTTGTCTTGTTCATTGAGCAGAAACGTGAACTGTTTTAAATACCATTAACTGAAAAATTTTTAATGTGTGATGTGATTGCACATAGATTACATAAATTATACATATCATCTTTAATGACTATAAATGCTGAAAAATTCTCGTTTTTCATAATTATTATTATTAAACGCGTTTCAGATGGACTAAAAGTCCGGTACTACTACTACTATTACTATTTTACTACTATTACTATTTTACTATTATTAGTAGTTTACAATTATTCCGATATTTTACTATACAATCAAACTTAAAATATAAAAAGCTATTTACAATGATGCAAAGTTTTTTTCTTACTTCAGGACATCTATAATCTAGCCAAAATATACAGTATTGCATTACATTGATTTTTAAGAAGTAATACTACATTATTACTATAAAAACGTCTTCTCGCTATAGCAATACAATATTACAATACAGATGTCTCCTAGAAATGAACAGAACAGAATAGAACACTTTATTGATACAAAACACTTGCAGCACTAATAGAGCAAAGGAAAAATCTGTTAGCAAATTGGTATCTCGTCTGTTTAAAGCTTGTGGATACATACCCTCTTTTAAAATTACAGCTTTTACTTTAAAAATTTATAAATTTGAAAATATACATAAAATAATACAGAAGTAACACAAAATTAGCATGGTAAATACATTGATATGACATACGAGTAATACATAAAATAAAAATACATAATTTAACATAAAGATTACCATCGAAGTCGAACGCGTTGCCCACTTGGCTATCTGGGAGCCCCAAAAAGATTACCATTTATGACCACACATCATATCATATATTTCTATCAACATCTTCAAAGAACTCTCTTATTGAATAGTAACTACATAATATATAAATAATATAGCATAGCATAATAATAATACCTACATAATATAGGATAGTGATTACCGTATGTGCAGGACCACACATCTTATTATATATTCATATCAATATCTATAATGAACTCCTAACTTAAAATATACACTAATTAATTCCAGGAATTTTCTCCAAAAATAGCACATTTTCACTTGAAAGGTCTAAAATTTACGCATGACCTTATAACCCTTATTATCATACACTTTTTTTCAGGGTTCCTGGAAAACCTTCACGGTTACCGTAGCGGTCCTGGGTACAAATTCCGACCGTACTTTACCCTACCAGCCTATCCCCTACACCTGCTTTTCGTCAACCGCTAGCTACTGTACTGCCCATATGCATTACTCTACAAAATATATATATAGTTAAAGTAGGAAAAATATTTTTAATGGAAAATTTTTCGTAATATACCATTTATTAAAACGACTTGGCTCTAATGAAAAAGAGAGGGGGAGAGGATCGCGGAAAAAAATTTACCCATCTACAAGAGCAGGAGCTGTGTAAGCCACGGGTCCAGCTGCCGTGTAGGCGACAGGGCCAGCTGCGGTGTAGGCGACAGGGCCAGCTGCGGTGTAGGCGNTCTGATACCCCGGTTGCGAATATAATTTTCCACCTCTTAAAATTAAATAATAAAACCATAGATATCTGATTTGCAGGTAAAAATTATTTTGTAAGACTTTGGAAAAAATCGTTTTATGACTTAGTTTCTCAGCTTACACTGCTCACAAGACATCAGTAATAATTCATTTTGCAAATTTCGTAATTCTACATAGTGAATCTTCATTATCAGTTAATAGCTCACATTACTTTTGTTTATTTTAGCAGCAACAGTCTCCAGAATTGTCAGTAAATCACGCAAATAAATTTGCAGATTAGGAAAGACTCCGATCGAATCTCTGTTGAGGATATATTCCAAAACCTGAAGAGGCTTTATTTTTCATACAAGAAAATTTTTCATTGACTCCAATATTTCGATTAAATCCTCTGCACAAATATTCCTTTCTCGTCTTTAGTTATCCGTAATTCTTTCCTCTAAATGTCTACAAACCTTTTAATTTCTCATCATAATCCTTTCAAGATAAGTCGTGTTTATCACATAGAAAACTAGAAATAATGTTGTTGTAATAATAACAATTCGGTTGGCTACGCTTCTGTTGCCGCCCTTTAGATACCTAGAGATTTCTAACTCCTATGGCATCTTTCTATAATTGGCGATACTCTGTATTACAATTACGAACAACGAAAATTTTGTGAAAGATACAGCAATACGGTACACCAATCTATGCCTCGAATTTTGAAATATTTTTGGCTGTCTTTTAAGGTTAGGCCATTCGGAAAAGAAAGTTTACACATAAGAGATAGCCAAGGTCAAAGCTTCGGAATAGCCTACATATTCTTCGTTCAAATAGCATTCCTACGATGAATTTCGTAAGTGATCGATTTATAAAAATTTCACGTACCGAAAAATTGCTTTCCTTCAGTTTTTCAAAATGTGTTTCTTTTCTTTGATTAGAGCCAATAATCTTGATTATGGAAGTTTGAAGTTTTTCGAAATCGAAATATCCGCATTTCACGTATTTGATGATGTCGAAAAGGACTCGGCATCGTACTCTGGGAGGGTGCTTTTGTGTACAGAGTCCGATTATAAAATGTAGGGCACCTTAAGGCGTGCTTAGAATACAGTTAAGAGTGCCGATGAAAAGGACTGCGGAGATGTCGAGAGAAAAGAGGAGAAAGGGTCCATTTCTCAAGTTTCTTTCTTCGAGAGAGATAAAAGCCATGGCTCTCTGCCTATTTTCTTTGGTGTAAGACTTAGGGAAAATCTTGCCAATTGATACATCGAGTTAATCCAGAGTTAGAAACGTGTACTTTCGAACAATGCGGGAAGAAAGCGTTACGGAAATCAATATGAAATATTTAGCTTGGTCTTAAAAGGTGTGGTTGATGCAGATATAAATGGGAAATTTAAGTGTGAGACTTTATTTCAATTGTTAAGTTTTGTTTTATGATAAGATGGTTATTAAAGAATTCTCCAATCGTACAACATGCAGAAATTTGATTATTTAATATTTAAAGATGATTATTATTATATATTTATTATTTGACTAATAATTAGTCTTTAATATTGTATTCGATTATTTGATATGTAAATAAAGTTACAGAAAACGGCTCTAAAATATTTCTGTATGCTTAAATTTTGCAATATATTTCAGTCCAGGTGAATAAATGAAAGAGGAAAAGTTTACCGTAGCCGGGAATCGAACCGGGGTCTCCCACTTTACGGGCGGTTGCTCTGACCACCAAGCTACCACGGCATAACAATCTCTTCTTCAATTTCTTGAAGACCCAGGATCGATTCCCGTTTACGGCAGATTTTTACTATTTCATTTGTTCGTCTAAATCAGACATGTAAACCATGCGTTTATCATCGCTAATGCCTGAACCTGATAGTTATGACACGAGAAATACCTTGGCCCCGAATTTCATCAAAGGAGTCCTCAAGTTCTCATCACATTGCACCTTCAAGCACTCACCTCGCTATACTTCAATTCAAGGATCTATCCATATCGCTTTCGATGATACTTCTCGGAGTCACAAAATAGCACAATAACATTTTATTTATTATTTATTTCTATCAACAATAATGATACTTTCTTCATATCGAAACTTGTGATTCTTTTTAAACGATTCGGGATTCTAAACAGCATTGTTATAGGGAATGCGTTTCGTTGTTGCGACATCGTCCATAGTTCTCTCCTTCATTTGGCAACTGACGTCGCGGTGTCGATGGACAATGCGTCTTCGACTCCCATACGAAGATAGCAACGGATCTTTCGTCTCCGTCCAAGAAAAAATATTCGTCAGGGAGTAGGCGGAAGCAGAATTGAATTTCGTATTTAACTCGAAGAAAAATCGCTTTTCAGTGCTTCGGGTCTTCTCTAGAAGGCTGACAAGCAAATATATGATGAAGATGTTCGTCAAGAAGGACACTTTTGCTAGCATATCGCTTATGGTGATCGAAATGGATAATAAAATGTATGCCTAAAACTGGTTGAAACTGGTTATACATTAGAGAAAGCATGAATGGCATCAAGCTATACTTTGTGGAATTTTATGATCATTCAGTATTCAGTGACAAAACTTGTAAAGATCCACAAAATTTATAAATTATTTATTTACTAGTAAACGTCCTCGTCCAGCATGACGTAACTTAATTTAGTTTAAAAATATATCTATTATCGTATATATCTGGTCCTCTTAAGCCAGAAACAGTCCGTCATGTGATCATAATAACTCAATTTATTGAGATATTTTGTCT
>KZ308568.1:892919-994190 GCA_000376725.2 Ladona fulva | reverse complement strand
GGATCTCTAAGCCAAGCCAAGCCGTTTCTGAGATAGATAGGGGGACGGACAAACGGGCGGGCATTTGCTTCTTATATATATGATGTTATATAATGTATATAAATAATAATTTTATAATTTATTTATTCGTGTTGTAAATTTTGTGGATTCGTACAAGTTTTGTCATTAAATACTGAATATACATTAGAGGTTTAAAAACATCGTAAGCCGTATTTCGGCGGATGGAATTCACGTTTGGAAGCAAACGGGAAGTTCCGGGTTGTCGATTTCTAGAAATTACCCTATGCGTATTTCGGAAACAAAGCTTTCATTCGCAATTCAAGGGATCCACAATGGGAGTAAAGGCCGTGAATAAGATAATGTACATACTTTTTCTTATTGGATCAAAACCGATCGACCTTTTATATCAATGTGTTTTTGTGTTGTTGTCTACGCGACATCTGGGGTACTCCAAGCTTGAAGTGTGGCTGGGAAATGGTAATTTAACGGCATTGAAACGGTCCGAGTAAATGCAGAATGCCTGAATAGTAATCCCTGGGCGTTTTCCAGAAGGGCGAAACTACTTGCGCAGCGGGAATCCTTTTCTTAAGGTCATTTACTAAAACAAAGTCATTTTAACGGTAACTGAACATTCATTCGGAAGGTATAGGTGTTTAAATGTGAAAAGGAAAATCCATACTGCCGTTAATGGAATTCATCGAGATTAAAGTCAAATCGATCATTGATTATAAACCTTTTTACCCACGCCTACTTCGATAGAGCTTTGTATGTTAGCTTAGCAACCCTAAGGTCCCGGGTTTGAGACCTGGCTGATCGGATTTTCACTTTTTTGTCTATACGTGTTCTCTTTCGTTACTGGTTGTTGTTTTCCCACGTTGAAACTGTGCAAGAATTAATTTTGTGTTGGGAGTCTTAAATGAGTACTTGTTAAATTTGCTTTGCTTTGATATCGAATTAAGTCAATAAAAGACTGTGAATTGCGAACGAGTTATTTCTTCCTAACTTTTATCAACATCTGTTACTGATCCGATTTATCATGAAAGTAAGAATTTATCTACTCCAGAATTACATTTTTAACGTTTTAACAAGAAGAATATGTTATGCCATGGCACAAAAGAAGTCATTTATAATCATTTATAACACGAGATCTGACATTTAAAGGGGTTTGACATAGAATTTCTTTTATAATTATAATTTGTTTACTTGCAGTTTCAATTTTAGTTGTGTTAATATTTCGCTTAGCGCATGTTCTTATGAAAGCGGAAATGAGTTACTCGAGGAATTCTTCTAAAAGAATATGAAAGTAACGGAAATGGTGATGTGTATTAAGAAACCGCTTTTTCTTAACCTCGGCATGTTAATTTCAACTCATTCAGTATAATTTGAGATAGTAAATTATAGATTTTTGGATCTTCCAATATAGGTTTCGTAACATGGTAATCGTTAACGTATATCTTCTCAATAGAAAACCCTGTATTTAAATATGCGTAGGTTTACATTATGTTGCCTTGAGTACGTGCTTTAAATTTAAAAGTAGAGATAATAAAAGAAGACTCTCCAACTTGGCCAGGCAATTTTCACTCTTTTAGTAAGATTTTCGTGGAATAACGCATGGATTACTCATTCCAGAATTCTTGCTTAGTGATCTGAGGAAACGGGAGTTCATGGGACAGTCACGGATGAACTTACCGAATGAAAATAGTTTACTGAGTATTTCTCCTTGAGTCATCTTTTGGGCCAAGAAAGAATAACGTGACACTTTAGCAGCCGCGTAGCATCTTTTTTCCAGCGTTCAGAGAAATTTTTTATTAAACCGCCAGAAATGTTAAGAATAATATTTCTGCATTTATGATTGTCGTATTCAGTAATCGATCATTCTTTTCAACGTCGGTGATAAAACTGAAATATACAAACCATTAAGGAAATACCAATTGTTAACCCTGTAGTAGTTGATTGAAGACAAGTTTCGGTTCTTTGTAGGATCTCTACATTATTTGAGATTGTACATAAAGATCAATCCTATGAAAAAACTCAGTTTCGTCATTTCTACTTCTATCGACTGTGCCTTATACTTTATAACTGTCTCTGTCACTTTTTTGCAAATACCTCTTTCTCACAGTTACCGCTAATTCACTATACAATAACTTAAATAGCTTAAAAATCACTTACTGGTGGTCATATGCATGGAATGAATCTATTTTATCATTCATCGTATGCAACTTTATCTAACATCAATTTATATCTTATATTTTGAATATATTGAATAATCCTATTATAAATGTCATTGATAAGTTTTTAGTGATTAATAACTCTTTCACTTGATTTCCAGAACTGATTTATTTATAAAAACGAGTCAAAATAAATGCAGTAAAACATAGATAATAAATTCCAAATAATATTTTGTCCATAAATGCGTCCAATGGAACCAAATGATCATCGATTTTTTTAAATTTTTGCGTGATATATAATTTGTTTAGCAATTACTGTTGTCATTGAACTCATATATGCATGACGCGGTGGATGGAAGATCGGGGATTTTTCGGCGTATTTCAGATTTCTTTAGCATTCTGTGATGAATAGGCAATTAAATGATAAATATAACCTTTAACATACTCAGTGCTATTTCTCTGTAGTGCTATGGAGCTGTCATTACTTGTTGGCTGATTTTCTCCAAATGGTATTCATTGCTGTCTTAGGATTGTATCCTGCGTTAAAAATAGGGGCCGTCGTCCATTTCCTAGCAAAGTTTGAGCTTTTGCTTAGTATTTTTGGTGGTGATTGATGTATGCTCAGCAGCAAACGTGTTAAGATAGTCGACGTTTTCCAAGTTTATTACTGAACCACTCCAAACTTAAATATCAGTATTCAATCCCACTGTAGAGATTTGAATTCGTGGTGGAACCTCATCGAGAGAAATGAGAATCAGGTACTTGAAGGCAGAGGGAAAGGTGAATGAGTAAAAAGACAATTGTGCATCTTAAATAGTTTTATTTTTGGTTTTTCATTGATATTGAGAGGTCAGCCAAGGAAAAGCGTCTAATGAGACGACGAGGATGTGAATTCCGACGACTCCGCCTCGAGGAAGATGGTAGAAATGGCGGATGACGAAGGCCCGGATTCTCCGCCTGTGCACCGATGGATTTCGGCGATCGGACGTGAGCGACCATCTTAGAGAACGAAGGTGTGGGCGACGGCTGGTGCGACGACAGGGGAAACCAGGCTGTTGTAGTTGCGCACGATGGCCTTAAAGAGAGAAAAGAAATCGTAAGTGCCGCACATACGCTCATGGAAAACGGACCCTCGCTCTTTTGCAACGGCTTCCAGAGAAATTTTGATTCGAAATTTCTTTCGCATGCTACTGCGATTTCCATTGCTTCGTTAAACGCCTTCGCGCCGAGGATGGGACGACCGTAATCGACGAATTTTCTCGTATCCTTGATCTTATGCATCCCTCGACGCACGTACGCTCATTGCGTTTTGATCGCTTGGAAATGTGATTAGACATGCGAGGGTTTCTCATCGATCGGATTGTCAAACGTGTGAGTTCAGCGGAATGTTTGCGGTATTTTTATTCTTAATTGCTTGAGACGAATGTGTACATTTTAATCTGAAGAAGTCAATCGGGTCACGGTTATCGGAAGTTATTTGGAAAATTATGGGTGACTCCAAAAGGCATATGATTAGAGGAAGCAGTTTAATTGCTTAAAGTTTCAATGCTTCAATAGGTATATTTAAAACTTTTGGTCGTAGATAATTTTGTTACCCGAGATACAGTTAATCTGAAAATATTATCTCTAATATTTGTGTTACGTTCTTAAAAATTATAATCAATCGCCTTTATTTGGGCGAAATTCAGACTAAAAGTCTCTTCTTCCATCTAATCCATCGTCATATTGGTACAGTTATTAATTTAAGATGAACGAACAATGAGAAGAAATATATCCGAAGACACTTTAAGCATCAAAGATGAAGGAAATATTCGTTGATAGACGATTTGGGTTCAAATAGTGGGCTAAATTTTATATTTGGGTAGAATATTTCTATCGCGTAACAATATTTTATTGCAAATTCTCATGGTAACCTATAATTCAAGCCGGCTCAAGAAAGTAGCAATGGAACTTTTGATATGGACCAAGGATAGCAAGGCAGAGTTTTCAGACATTAATTGATGTATTGGGATATAACAAATCTTTAATTGGAAAACGTGACCAAATATTACCTGGGAGCTGGTGGCAGCTGGGGCGTAGGCCACTGGAGCGCTGTAGGCAACAGGTGCAGCGATGGCTGGGGCGCTGTAAGCTAATGGTGCGCTGTAAGCCAATGGAGCAGCAACGGCGGGTGCGCTGTAAGCCAATGGAGCAGCAACGGCGGGTGCGCTGTAAGCCAATGGAGCAGCAACGGCGGGTGCGGTATAAGCTAATGGAGCAGCGGCGGCGTAGGTCAAGGGGTGAAGTCCTGGTTTAGGGGCGGCGTAAGCCACGGCGAGGACGGCGAACAAGAAAAGGGTAGCCTAGAGAAGGATTAAAATAGACAGTTTGATTGAAGTACCTCCTTACTGTAGACAGATATAAGTACTTACGCAGATTAATTTTTTATATTCTATTAATCAAACACAAAATCACCATTCGCACAAGTTAGGCAAGGTATGCATGCTATGAAATTCGTTTTTATAGCTTTAATAGAGGATTTGGCTTATTTTAAATTATCATTAAAGTAAGTTGCTTTCAGGAGTTCTTTATAATTAACTATTTTCTCTTTTGACATTGATTTTTTCAATTTGCATCACTTTCATTGTCCTCTGGGAAAAGTATTTGACGCGTTGTCTTTTTTGGTGCTACTCTACTTTGAAATTAGAAAATTGCGTCACATTATGAACTAATTTATGACAACGGAGAGCTGTTATTCATAAAATGCAATTCTTTTACCCTCATTTACCTCATTTCTCGTTGAATTGTTTTGATTTGACTTATTGTTGAAGCAGCTGAAATTCTTCTAGTACTAAGGAAGTTCTAAATCTAGCTCTCGACCGAGGTAAAAATACGCAGACTCAAATATTGAGTCCCTTAAATGTACTTTTGCTAAACTTTCAATTTTTTCCTCGTCTTAAGGTACGGAATCGATCACTTACCTTGTACATTTTGGAGGTTGGTTTTGTTGTTTGGATGCGAACACGAGGTTGATTTGCTCTTCCGAATGCTGTCAGAGAACTGATGACAATTCCACCCTCGGGCCGTCTTCTTATACTGGAGCGACTGGGGCGATTTTGGAATAGTTGGCACCAAAGCAGGATTGATGGGGGGCGAAAAAGGGCGTGAGGATCACAGTTCCTGGTTGAGGGCCTCAGAGGGCTCTCAAGATGAACGCGGCAGCCGAAAAAGATTGAGCAACCATCGATTGCGATTCAAAATTGGAGATATAGGTTGGTGTGAGAAGGAAAGCGAAGATCGGCGGCCGCACTCCCGAAATACTTTCCGGGGTGGGGCGGTCATGATCCACTCTAACGTACCAGCTGCATGCATACAAACACTTCGTTCCTCCGCGGCGTCCTTATCGAACATCAGCGTACACCATGATGTCAGTTGTTTGCTACTAATGCTTAAACAAGGGATGGATATAGGAACTTCTCGTGTCTTCTGAATGTATACTGATGGATCAAAGCACATCATCGTTTCATCTGATGGAAGTCCTTATTATTTTTTATTGTTCTTCTCTGTTAGATATACTTTTTATTGGCTACCCTACTTCCTAGCTTAGCCAAAAAATAATGTGATGTAAAAAAATGTAGTTAATATTATGGAAATCGAATAAAGTAGGTAAGGCTTAGTTCAGCTTTTCAAATAGATTGTAACCAGAAATATTTCAGTAATTTTAATTTTTCTTAATTTTTCATTTTCGTTTCATTTTCTATAATATCATAAGTAAGGTTATAATTATCGAGTGGATTAAGTGAGGTTTTTAAACTAAGATTGGGCAATAAAATGAAACTTTCAAATTGAACTTCTCCAAATATGCGGAAATAATTTTAATTCCTTGACATCAGATTTTTTTGCTACTATTTATTATTTTCCTTTTCCGAAACATATTTTGCGATTATAAATTTTTTTCCAGACTTGTTATGGATTGTGAAAATGTTAACATGGAGAGCACAGAAATCTGGGCATGCGAAGCTACACTTTGATGCCCACCGAGATTATTTGTCGAATTTGAGGATAATATACGGGAGTGATTGTTGAATGAAATATATAAATAAGCACTGGATTAGTTTTCATCCCCAAGGAAAAATAGACATGAAAAAAATCTGACAGGACCGGACCTCGAACCCGGATCTCCCTCTTTCCGGCTGACTGCTCTAGCCAATTGAGCTTTCGTGCCAAAACAATTGCTGTTTGGGGGACTTCCTGTCATACAAAGTCTCCCCAAACGGCATTTCTTATCGTTCTTTCACGATAGATCAGTTTGCTAGAGCAGTCACCTGGAAAGTGGAAGATCTGGCTTTGAGTCCCGGTCCTGTAAATTTTTTTCATGTCCGTTTCTCCATGCGAATATTCCTAAACGCACACCTTAATGTGCAAAGTTGCCTTTCACCCTTTTCCTTATTTTTCATCCCCGGAAAACTGCCAAAAACCAAGAAAAGCGAGATTTCCTCGGCTAAATCCGAGTCAACGATTTAAAAGGCCCCACGCATAGGAAACCGCTGCGTCGCATATGACGAACGGGATAGCAAATAACGAAAGCGTGACATAGTGACGCTCACGTCGCAGGACGTGGTAACGGCATTGGTCGCGTGACATGGCGTTCCGCTGCAGACTGAAAAGGCACCAATTTGCGTGCGTTGGAGAGAGTGTGGCTAGTGGCACGCAGACAGTTGGCTAATAGGAAGTGGCCTTGAGGATCGTGATCTTTGTACCTCAACTGCGTCTAATTTTAACCTATATTTAACGTTTGCAGATCATCTCGCTGCTCATTGGTTTAGGTACAAACAAAGCTTTTCATCTGCTGTAAAACATACTGAGATAATTTGTGATTAAAGGATAAATCAGTGTTATCATTTTTGTAATATATTTCGCTATTGAGGAACTGTTCGCCTTGCTATTTTAAACCGTATTAGTTTCCTTTGGATAATTGAGATTTTTAATAAATTAAATAACAATGACAACCTGGAGATGCTGCCAATGGAAGACCCTCTTAAATATGTTTTAATAGTTGAAAATCGTTTTTCTGATAAAAACAAAATTAATAATTAACATAAGGAGTACGAAAATCAAATGATACATTATGACGTAACCCAATGCTGCAATGAATTTGGTGCAAACAGATTGATCAGTGTTATTCCTAGTATTTTTAATAAATTACCGAGTGATATGCTGAATTTGAGTACTATAAATGAGGTTAAAAAGAGTGCGAAAAATGTTATTGGAAAATTTTGCATTTAATTGAAAGTCCATATGTCCCTTTTGCTAATTTATATATATTAAATCCGTCACTAATAACATGTCATTCCCATAAGGTGTATTTTGAAACTTTTTGAGAACTTTCTGATGAGCCTCTTCAGACTCGAAAGTACTCCATCGTTATCTTTTGTATTTTATATGAATCACAAATACACACGTATGTTGCGAATAAATGTATTTAAATGGCAAAATATCTTATCTATGAAATAGATAACTACAGGTTGTTATTCATATAAAATTTTCCCTCGTATGTTCATATTTATTACCATTGAAGATAACAACTTTGTAATGAAACATATATCACCATATTTATGAGCANTTCTCAATTTTCCTCTGCTTTTTCTCCTCCCTAATCTCTCTATGTTTACTTTTTATTTTTATACAATATATTGTTACCATGGCTACCAAAATAGGGTTATTTTCATATTATCCAACGCTATCTTTAGAAAGGGGAGGCTTTAGAGGAGTGTTTATTATCATAATTCAGTCATAAAGTAGTTATAAGTTGTAACAATTTTCTCGTTTGCGAAAAAGAAAGCTACAAAGAGAGAACGAATAATTTATAAAAGAAGGGACTAATAGTATGCCCTTGTATGAAACCCACTTGATCCATATTTTCTAAAGTTTTAAAATCAAAAGAAATAAGTAAATGTCTATGTAATTTTGTAATGATTATTGGAGTTAAAACTCATTCAAACGCTAAAAGTAATTAGGACAACATTTTATGTTAAACTTTTAATTTCAAAAGTAATATTTAATTTAATTTAAAACGTCAACTTTTCTGTGATAACAATATTATGAAACGTATATCTCCGAGAGTAAGGGTATTTAAAGTAAAGGGTTCCTTTGTTCCTTTTCTCCTTTGCTTGTAATATAAAACCATACATAAATAACACAGCATAGACATACTACACCTCATCTGTTTATAGAGATTAGTGATCATGAGGACGCTACTGGCATTTCGTTTTCAGCCGCAGGTCTTCATCGGTCTTTACACTATAAACTTTCTACTGTTCACAACTTTATGTATCTGAAATCACAATCAATATTCTTAAAATATTGGTTACCCCGTTGTGATTTAAAAGAACAAACGTTTCGGTTATACATAGGGGCATGTTACGCTTAATTGTAGCTCCGTAGGCGATCATCATTTTATTTCCTCAGAATTGCGAGTTGAAAACAGATGTAGGTAGCGAAATACTTATTCGCTAACAGGGATATTAGAGAATGGAACGCTTTATCTGGATAAGTTCTAATTCCAATGCTAAAAATGTTAAAGTTTTTAAAAATAAGCTTGTAAATATTAGTATTTCATTAGTTCAAAGTCCCAATGTATTACCATGTAATGTTATAGAGTAGATTTAGCCATACTTGAAATGTTGTATGTGTGTATGAAATTTAAAAAAATTTAATTATTATCATTATTGTCATCCTTCTTGTGATTTCTGCATCGTGAATCTAGAAGATAAATTTCAGCTCTCTTCTACATCTACATAAGTACCCTGCAAGCCGCCTTTCGGCGTGTGGCAGGGGGTGCACACAGTTTCTTGGCCTCCTACTGAACATATATTCAATATTATGTAGGTGTATCTTTCCTCACGATTGCCCATTAAACAAGTGACATTCTAACGCGCATCAGCCGTCGCAATCCCCCGCAAAGGGGAGACCGACCCCCGATGGCCAATTGGAATTCCGCTCGAGTTCCTCGCGGGTGAAAGCGTTCTCTTGTGTTTGTATTTGAGTTGCGTAACTGACGCATGAGCCCTTTCCCGGTATTCCTTACCGCCGCTTCACGTGGTTTCCGTGAATCAATCGACCCCATTGACGGAGGTCCAAACACAGATGTGATGGAACTCTTTACTGCCTGATGAAATCTTTGCAGTATCTGGACGAATATTTCTGCGGGGAAAATTCAGAGTATGTGCAAGAGAATTGAAGGAGAGTGATAGATACGCGTTCTGTGAAGAGTATCATTTTTTCGTCTGTAGTACAGTCTGTACTACCTCTTCGAATAAAATCAACGGAATATAACCGCCAATAAGTCAAACTTGCTAAATGATACAATTGTACAAGTTTGTCAATTTTATTGCGATTTTAACAATAAATTTACGCCAATAAGTCTTATTAGCCAATCATCTTATCGAATGAAGGATCAGAATCGTGATCTATCTTGTCACCTTTCGCCATTTATTCGACTATTTTTTCCAAGTCGTAATAAATATCTGCATTACTCACCTATACAAAGACTTAAGAACGAAGATCTTTTTTCGGATGACGGTAGTATTTCACTGTATGAAAAAAATATATACATTTGAGATCGGTAGATGGCAAATTGTGTTCTTACACACCTACACAACGACTTGAGTCGTAATAATGTTCTTTTTTCGGATGACAGTATTTATTCACTCTGTATAAAACCAAAAACTAAACATTCGAGATCGGTTATTGTGTTCTTATTTCCATAGTATCGCTTTCCAAGTAAGGATTTTTATCGCTTAATATCGCAAAGAGTAACTTTGTATTATTATCATAATTACTTATTTCGTTATATTTGATGACTCGAGGATTGAGAATCCTACGCATGACTAATTTTTTGTCGCTCTTGGAAGGGAATTCGCCCATGTTTTCGTCAGTTTATAATTGTAGTTGGTGTAGTTATTTATTTGGTTGTAAATACAAAATCGCTTCCTGTGTTAGCTGCGTATTTGCTTTCAAACCAAACACCGTCTTCGTGACTCAACTTAGCAATGCCCGGAGCTGCCTTAAATCCCAACACGTGCTCGAATCTCTAAATTTATATTTGTAAATACTTTATGACGGTTTGCATTATTTATTTACGAAATGAATTTATATCCATAGCGAAATAAGTTTTCTAAAACTATATTTTCGATTAATTTGAAGTTCTTTCACTAAAAAGACAGATATTAAAGCACAGTCCGTACTTTATTTTTAATGGGCAGGAGAAAGAATGGAAAGAATAAACCAAATCTGAAATGATATGGAAATGCGTAAAAAAATCCGTATTGATCGCTTAAAAGGTTGATAGCGATTTTTTAAGTCGGAGGAACCTCGTCTCTAACAATTATGTAATATTTTTGTGATTCGCTGATTGTTTCTGGTTGTAAACCCTTGCGACTTGTCCGTTACTTTTATTCAATTTTTGAAGGATGTATGCCGGATTTGACGATTTTTCTCCCTGGAGTCTTCTTTGCGACTTCATAGAAGTTTTGATGGTATTGCTTTTTCAGTTTATAAAGGAAGAAATTAACGCAATAAGAAACTACAGTCAGTTAAATTCGCTATCAAATACAATTCTTCTGCCTTAAAGTTACAAAAATATCCTTAGAGAATTAAATACCCTGTTTAATCGATTTGAAAGGATTCGCGTAAATTTTCTCGAGTTTATATGAAATTGTGTAGGATAACTGAATCTAAAAAAATGTTAATATGCATCCTACTATATAATTTCTTGCACACTTATAGAAGTGGTGGATTAATATGTATTCTTCTTTGTCTCTTTCGGCCCTAGACAATGTTATGATTCTACTTGCTGATATTTACGTTTCATTTGGTACGTCCGTCATCAAAAGTATAAATAAAATTTCCAGATGCCACCCTTTTCTCTATGTTTTTACTCTCGTGAGTTAAAGTATACGAAAGTGAAAACCATTATTAGTAGTGCATGATTAATTATTCAGATTTAAATAACTATTCTTAATTTATGCATAATTAATTCACTCATTTAATCGTAAAAATACTTCGTATAAAGTCCAAAAATGTATTAAACAATCACAGAAAATTATATCACTTTAAGATGAGAAAACTAAGAACTTGCTAATCCTTATATCCGTAAGAGCTAATAATCTTTATCGCTTCCGATAAATTCACACATTTCTTAAAAAGTGCGTTGCGAATTTTTATCTCCAAACCGCGATCTCCTTCCAGAATTCTTTTCCTACAAATTTGATCCACTTGTTCTCTTCGTCGTTAGTTACACCAACTCGCGACCCTGTTCAGCCTACTCATGAATCAGTCGCTGGCTTTTTCTACCCCAATTGACTCTGTATTTTTTACGGGTTGATTTCTCATCCAACCGAAGCATTGCGTTGACCTCCAGCTTCTTTTTTCCGTAAATGAACGACACGTGCTGTCGTGTTCGTTTTCTTCTGTTACGGCATCTACTCACGCCACAGACACACAGACTTGTTAACGTAACTGCGATGAGGAAATTTTATGGCATCAACAAAATGGAATGTCGAGTTCGTTTAGGACCGAGCATTACTCGTGTTTGAAATGACAATTAGCATCAACTGGCGTGAATTTTTCCGGAGGATAAAGGATTTTCAAACTTAACTTTCAGAGGGAACTCCTACACTTATTTTACGAGCAGCGAGTAGTAAATTTCGCTGTGATTTTAAATTACGATCATCCATGGAATATTAGTTTGTTAAGTTACCGTGATGTATGAAGTTAGAGTTAAGCTACATTTTTTCCAACCAAACCTTTATCAACTTCAGTTATTAAGCTTTGGGATAGAAAAATCATACGGAACTCTCTGCAGAGAATCAGCTATTTGGCCGCGCAGAATTGGTTAAAGGGCCGCAATTGGCCCTTGCGCTGCTGGTTGGACCCTCTCACTTTAGGGTGTCAAAGTATTGCAGAATCCGAATGACCCTCGAGCAATAAAAAAAGCAGAGAGAAACCAATTTCTCTTCGCTAGGGATGGGAACCATATTTTTCTTTANTGAACCAGGGGATTCTTTACACTTGTCTTTCAAAAGAAAAGTCGACCATTTCAATAACTTAAAATAGATACTTTATTTCCTTCGCATTACAAATTTTCCGAAAACATGAAATAAGCACGAAATCATCATAATTTTTATTTCGTACAATCTCTGTCTTCAAATGTCCGATTTCCTTCTTCAGTCCCAATCCGTTAGTCTTCCGGTCAATGCTTGTACTGGGCCTCCTTCCTCTTGATCTGCTCAGCCTGCGCCTGCTCGGCGAACCCTAAAGGATCGTGACTCTTCAAAGCCTCCTGGTACAAGTGATGCTGTTCGGGTGTCAGGTACACAGGCTTAGTGGGCACGGATGTGAACGGAAGGAGAGGCTCCTGGTCTTCGGCAGCAGCGGCGTCGGAGTAAGGTCCGCCGCCCACGAAGGGAGTAGGGATGCCGGTCCTGAGGTAGGGAACGGGGACAGGGCCGGTATATCCGAAGGGAACGCCGTAAGGGGAGGCGAGGTAGGGCGACGGCATATAAGCGGGATAGATCGGCGTGGAGGTCACGGCCGAGAGGGCTGCAGCGAGGAGGACCTGAGGATAGAAGAAGAAGATGTATCGTCCCCTTCTGGGCGAGGCAAACGCAAAGAATTTCTCAGCTTCTCTATAACGGTCGGGTCGTATAAATGCGCGGTGGGCCCGGCAGGTTTTTGAACTCTTAAAAGTTTGTCGGGTTCGGCGGAAGGTGGTGCTCCGGGAAGCTCTTAGGGAGGCGTTGGAAATTTTTCGACGGGCGATGTGGAATTGCGGTGCGATATGTACATATGTTTGTAACCTCTCCCGTGCGCATCGTGGGTGATAATTGAGATGAAACTGAAGTTTCCTGTTTCCCTTTCGCGTCTTTGACGTAATATGTGAGGCTGCCTGCAGTGCACCTAGGGGTCTTTAAACCATTTGCTCGTTTCCGTTAGTGTTGGGAATACACTCGAACTGTTTCACGGATTTTCTTGTTGTATGTGTTTCTTTATAAGAAAAAGTCATTGGAAATTTTCATTTCTGAAAAATGAATAGTTATCTGAAACGTAAAAATTGTTTTTTTTTCCAGAACACATTTTCAGTGACGACTGGTTAAGACTGTAATTGGTTCTCGTCTGTTGATTAATTATTTGATTCTGCGTGTTATTTCACTAAGTATATTGATTAAATTATTTATTTATACACTTATTTAACCCATTTGCGAGGTTAGGCAAATAGCCCCCTTTACACCCATGGCCTAGTGCAGGATTATTATCACGTAATACCAATATACTTTCGAATAAAGCTCCCAGAGAGCCAAGTGGGCAACGCGTTCGATTTCGGTAAAAGCTGTCCCGGGTTCGATTCCTGGTGGGGGCCTACGTGCGAAATTACCTTAGCTTTCGAAGCTATTTTAACTATACTACTACTGCTGCTTTCGAAAATTTTAAATTAAACCGTTTACCAGCTATAAACCGATACCAATACCTCATATTCCTCTCTAGAAGTTATTCCTATAATGAAAACAGGAAGACCCCGATTACATCGATTGGATAATTATTTACGAAAATTATTTTCTAGCAAGAAAAATCCGACTAGCCAGGACTCGAACCCGGGACCTTGACGTTGGAGCGCTAGTACGTTAACCACGCACCCGCGACCGGTGAAGTTGCTAGTTGCAATTTTTACTCTCCATCTACTTTACAGAATTTATTCGTATTTTTCGTATTTTCGTCGTTATTAAGGCAGATTCTTTTCCGAGGATTTTTTCTCCTTGGAGGTCAGTATCCCATTCGCCCATTGCATCATCATAAACCGCCTAGCCGGTGATTTCTCCAAAGTGTATCCCCGTGATTTTCCGCGCAGATATAATCCAATTCTTTCTCATTATCTTACTTAGCGGCGCTCTGAATTCTTCCATGAATGTAAAAAAACGCCACAAAAAAATTAATTTTCTCACTCTCAGATGCTTAGTAAACCATGTGCGTGTGGATGAGCTGTCACGGAGTGGATCGCATGTGGAATTAAAATCACCGGAATCAAAATTCTGGGAAATTTTGAGGCTATTGCGGGACTTAATCATTGATGAGAATAGTCTTAGTAATGCATATCGTTTATCGTAAACTGAATTATTTTTAAAAGAATTTACTCTAGGATTAAGGAAATGTGTAATACTTTACACGGTGAAGTTGTGCGGCTGATCCCAAAGGAAAAACAAGTGTGAAAAATAGCGACAAAGCGACTTGTTCCCAAAGCGTTCCCTTAACAGCGTGGAAGAGACGCGGCATGGTTGTTCAGTGGTTAGAATACCTGCCCGGAAAGTGGGCGACCTGGGTTCGTGTCCCATTCATGTCGCAATTTTTTCACTTTTCATTCCTTTGGGATCAAATTGACTATATGTGTACCCGATAAATAGTCAGAGCGTTGTTTAATAAAGCAACTTAATTGAATGTTCATCAGGCAAATCCGTCAATTATTTCATGATGATTCATCTTGCGCATCAAATTATACTTTTACCAAAGTGTATCAATAATTACTTATCTAGATAAATCATCAACGAAATTACGAACCGATCGACGGTTTAAAAAAAATTTACTTCCGAAGTTTACGCGTACGTTTGAGTTAATTCCATTCCAGTACGCTTTTAAACACCTGTCATGAGAAAATTTTGATTCGTCACCATCCAATTCCAGGCGGGCTCACAAATAGCCCACCTCTATCGGGCGGTCTGATACGAACCCCGCAATCACGTCCATTCAAATGCATACTCTAACCATTTTAGATCGTCCTAACCATCCTATTCATCCAATCATAGTCAACCTTGGAAACCCATGGCGTGAGAAAATGGCACCGCAATGCGTATTCCGAGAACATCTCCATCCGAAATCACAAATGGAATGCAGCGGAGATGCGAGAGGAAACGTCCGAGACAGACGTTAGCACTCCCCACTTTCGATACATCGGCCTGTTAAAATCTCAATTAGCACCTCCGCGAAAAGATATCCCCGTGTCAATGCCCACCGTTAAGAAAAAACGCAAACACCCATGGCCCTCTACATACCGTAGGTTCGCGCGGAGCGAAGAAAATGACCGTAGCCGAAGAATGGTTTGCTCTGAGGAGCCGTGAAAGGATTGACGCGAGAACAAAAGCGAAAGCCACAAGAAAGGTCCTCATTCACTCACCAATTTCAGCATGGCTGTTGCTTTCCACAGAATCCCTTTGGAGATGAACGTTCGCGTCGCGGTACACTCACAATGTCCGCCGAAAAAGGCCGATTCCGGGCCTTATATATACTTTCGCCCGGTAACAGGATCAACGCCTCCTAATGTCCCCCCAGGATAACTTATCGCAGTATATTTTGCCCTCCCCTGGTGCCCCTATTGCCGTTAAATGCTCCCCTCTTCGCTTTAGATCCGATTCCATCAAAATTCGGACGCCGAAGAGCGGTTCCTTCCTCTCCAAAAGCATCTAGGGGGACGGCAGAGGTCGTCAACCTCTTCCTCGTGCGGATTCTCTGTGGATGTTCCTGTCATAATCATCCCCTCTTCGCGCCGCACCCTACCAAGCGATTCCTCTCCTGGACCAGTCTTCTTTCTTATGGCTACGTCCACCTGTCTTCTTGGCATACCACCGTCCCTCCATCCTTCCTCCTTTTTCTGCGTCTTACCATTTCGTCCTCTGCCCATTTCCACCCATTTTTCAGCATTGCCTTTCTATCTAAATTGTCCCTTTCCTTCCTCCCAAAGTATCCGTTTTGTCTTTTCTAAATCCATTCTTTCAAATTCCCCATTTCTCACCTCTCTCCTCCACTCCTCCTCCCGACCGCAAAATTTTTCTCATCTCCCCGACCCCTCTCTCTTCTCGTCTTCGTATATCTTTCTCTTCCCCCACCTCTATTTCCCCTCGCAGAATTCCCCGTTTGTATCCTTCATGTCCCATTCTGAGGTTTTTAAGATCTGCTTACCCTTTCATCCTCTCCCCGATTGATGTTTTTAACCTTCTTCCAATATATGCTCTTCATTTACGTAACGATGGTCCAAATTGCGTCCCTCTCGCATTTGAGGCCGGTTAAAGATGAAACTTGTCTTCAATTACTTTTTGAATTAAATGAAATGCTTTATGTTTATGGCTAAGGTAGCGATGAAGCAAAAAAAAGAAGTCGAACATTAACGACAATCTGAGTAGCGCCAGATTGGAGCGTAATATTTTTTCACACTGCAGGAAAGATTGAACTGCCGGGTTATAAGGCAAAACTAAATGGAAGAAGAATTGGGAGACCTTCCTCTGACATCAGATAGGGAATCCTTACGAGAATCTTATATTTTTATGATCATGTTATGTTATTATGATTGTGCTACTCATTTATTCAACATAGTCTTTACCAGTATAATGAAATGTTTCGAGATAGTACAATTTATTCATCAAATCTATTAGTTATTGAGAGAATTATCCTTCGTAGTAATATACTATTTCTTTATTGTTTACGAAGATGTGTGCATAAGTAAATATACTTGAACTTAAAATCAAAATCTGTAATATCAAAGCAACGCATTCTATACGGCGTTCCAGTTTTCAGTGGTCAGAGTGGCATATGAAAACCGCTGTTGAAATCTTTGAATTTAATCTATGATTCGTAATTTTATTTGTACGATTGTGGACTTCCGCCTAAAGGTGACCTGGCATGAGAATTTTTTCGCTGAAAGAGAAACAGTTCATAGGATTTGACTACTTTGTAAGCCGTCGTTACTGACTAGAAAAACTGGAACGCGCTATGGAATAGATTTAATAATTTCTATCCTTACTACCTCCGTCCTTTTCTTCATTTTATCTAAGATATGTACTTTTGTTTCGCTGAAGATCGTGGGTTTAGGAATGCTAAGCGATCACGAGCATGATCAGAAGAAAAGCATTGGTGATGGTTCTCAAACAAGTAGTCACCCTCAGGTAAGCATGGTGAATAAGAAAGAGACAAAATGAATCTTTCGCTTCAGAGGGTCAATGTAAACACAGTGAAGCTTACCCGTTGGAGAGGAGTTTGCAACTGCAAATATTTGCCGACTTAGCTTCCCATTTCACGCGATGATCAGGCATCACCCGACCACTGTGTCAACTTCCACATCAAAGATAGCACCCGTTGTGAGCTTTTAAATCGCATGGACAAGATTTAGAGAGAAACTCTCTACGAAATCTTTCCTTTTACTTTCTAAGTAAAAGAAATCCCATCACTAATTATTTATTTAATTCGATGACAGTAAGAAATCAGCAAATTCCCTTGCGTTAAATTGTAGTTTATTTTCCTACTATTTTTAATGTCTTTTCTCAATTTTCCTCTGCTTTTTCTCCTCCCTAATCTCTCTATGTTTACTTTTTATTTTTATACAATATATTGTTACCATGGCTACCAAAATGGGGTTATTTTCATATTATCCAACGCTATCTTTAGAAAGGGGAGGCTTTAGAGGAGTGTTTATTATCATAATTCAGTCATAAAGTAGTTATAAGTTGTAACAATTTTCTCGTTTGCGAAAAAGAAAGCTACAAAGAGAGAACGAATAATTTATAAAAGAAGGGACTAATAGTATGCCCTTGTATGAAACCCACTTGATCCATATTTTCTAAAGTTTTAAAATCAAAAGAAATAAGTAAATGTCTATGTAATTTTGTAATGATTATTGGAGTTAAAACTCATTCAAACGCTAAAAGTAATTAGGACAACATTTTATGTTAAACTTTTAATTTCAAAAGTAATATTTAATTTAATTTAAAACGTCAACTTTTCTGTGATAACAATATTATGAAACGTATATCTCCGAGAGTAAGGGTATTTAAAGTAAAGGGTTCCTTTGTTCCTTTTCTCCTTTGCTTGTAATATAAAACCATACATAAATAACACAGCATAGACATACTACACCTCATCTGTTTATAGAGATTAGTGATCATGAGGACGCTACTGGCATTTCGTTTTCAGCCGCAGGTCTTCATCGGTCTTTACACTATAAACTTTCTACTGTTCACAACTTTATGTATCTGAAATCACAATCAATATTCTTAAAATATTGGTTACCCCGTTGTGATTTAAAAGAACAAACGTTTCGGTTATACATAGGGGCATGTTACGCTTAATTGTAGCTCCGTAGGCGATCATCATTTTATTTCCTCAGAATTGCGAGTTGAAAACAGATGTAGGTAGCGAAATACTTATTCGCTAACAGGGATATTAGAGAATGGAACGCTTTATCTGGATAAGTTCTAATTCCAATGCTAAAAATGTTAAAGTTTTTAAAAATAAGCTTGTAAATATTAGTATTTCATTAGTTCAAAGTCCCAATGTATTACCATGTAATNCCTTGTATGAAACCCACTTGATCCATATTTTCTAAAGTTTTAAAATCAAAAGAAATAAGTAAATGTCTATGTAATTTTGTAATGATTATTGGAGTTAAAACTCATTCAAACGCTAAAGTTATTTTCGTTTTGATTTCTTACTATATTAGTTAAATTATTCCTTTCAGTGTTTCCTTCATCTGCCAAAATTATAGACGATACAGGAGAACCCCTTTAAAATATCACTCCAATATTACCCCGAGACGCTTTTAATTATTTTTGATCGAGTGAAACCTCGCGATTGGGAAGAGGATAAACGTGATATGGAAAAAGACATTCTCGAAAATAAACATTACATATTGCCTTGGTGAAAAATTACCGACTTCGCAAACAAGCGCTGATTCATCGCGTTAACGCCGCATACCTTCCCGCGTACTGTTATATGTAAACAGGACTTAAAATTTCGAAACCGCGTACATTGAAAAATTATCGGTGGTAAATTAGCTTCTGAAGAATCTATTTTTCTAAAGAGTTCAACGCCCCTAAAGGGTTAATGTCGTATTTGGAACCGACCTTGACCGAGCTCCATCTGGCGTGAGGACCCCGAACAGGCGTTAGGCGCCCAATTCGAAAATTGCATTTTAATCGATATGTTGATTTGCTAATTGCAGAATGATTGGGAGAAGAGTATTTACATTTGCAACGATTCGTGAGGTGTCTGAACTTTTTGGCGAAAGACAGAGACTAGATTTATAATCCCTACTATGTTTACAGAAACTATCAATGATGTATAAAATGTAGTTAAACTAGTGTTACGCCTTTTTTTTTCGTTTCTACTTCATCGGGAGTCCATTGTTTTATTAAGATATGTTTGGATTAAATACTTAGAAGTACCTGTACGGTTTCAATTAATCTTCCTCCAGTGTGGTAGCGTCATACTTATGTACTTGCATTGAGATGGATAAATAGTTTTTATGAATCTAGTCGCATGCTCTTATTGCGAAAAACGTGATCAAAAACAATTGAAGCATTTTAAGAATTTTTATCATATTCATTATCATGAGGTAATGGATATGAAAAACTATCTTGAAATTACATCAAAGTATTAATTATCGAATTTTATGAAATTGAATTAAAAGTATGATATATTCTTAGATAACTATTTGCTGGCTGAAAATCTGCATTAATCTATCATTCATTTACGACACACATCATGTAACTCCGAATGGAAAAATATACGAAATCCTGTTTATTTATCTGAAATAAACTACGTAATTATGCTCACGAAAGATACATTTTTGATATCGTTGATTAGCCAGTAATATCTTTTCCCATTTAGAAGGAATAAAAAGGTTTGTCAAATTGCAATAGCGAATCAGTCCCAATGCCCTTTAAGGAGGAATAGTCATAAAGCGAATACGTTCTCAGAGTATAGAAACCTTTTAAGCTTTTAGCAGTTTTTTATTGCATATGTTTTCATTACGTTTTCTGTCTTCATCACCAGTGATCTTCTAGAAATGTGTGACTGATTATCAAATAATAAAATTACAATAACGCTATTAAACAAGGGACGAAAAAGTATTTTCCATCCATATAAAATTCCATTCATTTCCATATAAAAATAAGATTTCAACATTCCAGCATCCTCTTAGCGATTTCACTCTTTTTATTGTGATAATAATTATGTTGTTCTGCTCGAGAGTAATAAAGAATAATGAACAAAAAATTTAGAAAATAATGTTGAGGAATCAAAAATTACGAACTAGAAAAGAGTACCGCGGTATACAGCATTTAATATTAAATAGAAAGCAAAAATGGTATGTATTACTTAATTGAATCCGTATTGAAGCAGTACCCGTCATATAATTGAAATCAGAATCTCTTCCAGGAAAATTACTCCTTCTTAATTCTCAGTACTCAGCTTCTTGTGCGTCATTCGGCGCCGAAAATGCGTGAGGCTTCTGAATAATTTATGCGTGACTTCCTACACGCCATTTTCACACCCTATAATTTTTCCCATAGAACATCAGTACAATTTTCACCATCTCCTCTTATCAAAAGGGAAACACGAACCCAATTTTCTTTTAATTTCCGAAAATCTTTTCCAAAAGCTAATCTGTGAATAATGTTAGGAATCGGGCCTCATCTTCATTATCATTACAATATATTTTAATTTACTTGACTCTAATGTCATCAGAAGTCCCTTAATGATCGTTTCAGCGGAACTTGCTAGTGTGACCGCAAATTTAAAATTAAGCTTCTTAATTGTACCTCTTCTTCAGAATTATTACCATTATTCGAAATTCCGTGAATTTCTTGTGTTCGCGTTATAGCATAATCGACGATACAGATTCGCTTTCAAAATCGATACTTTGGAGTGAGTGGGATATAACTATAACTTTGGGGAGACTCACTAATAATGAAGGCGAAGAACTTTGGAAATCGTGAAGCGTTAGCAACCATACTGCGTGCCTGTTTTCCCTAGTAGCTTATGACGGATCCAAATCCTACGTATTGGTAGTAGTAGTATTGTTAAAAGTGCTTCGACAACTTAGGTCATTTCGCACGTAGGCCCCCACCGGGAATCGAACCCGGGACCGCTTTCGTCGAAGGCGAACGCGTTGCCCACTTGGCTATCTGGAAGCCATCCTACGTATTTTTCCTATTATAGCGAAAATAGGTTCGTGCCAATTCGCCTTTATACTGACTTCCACCGTTAGACGAATTAAGTTAATGTTCATATTTACGTAAGATCGTAAGATTTAAACTGCAGTTTTCTGGTGCCATTATGACTATAGAAACCGGAACGCTGTATAGGCAAACTCATTTACCTGACCTCCGTAGCCCGATGTTTATCCGATTTATATGGAATGAAATGTGATTTGACTGTTTTATCTTAAAGCAATGTAGATATCAGTTTTTTTTCAATTCAATTATTCTTCCTCCCATCGAATAATTTTTACAACTAAGCGTCTCAGATTGTAGTTTTGATCGTAATGGATGTCGCCCTCGTCATAATTTCGAAATCTGAGAATCGCTCATAAATTCCTTGGAGATTGCTTTTAAATTGAATATTATCTTTTTGAATCAAGATGGCCTATTTCGATAATCATGATAATCATACGTATCAGATCGGAATTTAAGAAAAACGAGGTGGTAATTGAAGTTCAGAGGGATTCTGAGCGAGCTTCTTCGTTTTATCCTCCGAAAAATCTGAATTACCTCCGGCGGTCCTGAAAAGTGGATCTACCTTGGGCTATAAAGAGGAAGCTATGGTTTCATCTGCAGTAAGACAAAGATAGTACGTTTCGACTGAGGTAGATCTAAAGTTGAATTAACTTACATATTAGATGGTAAAGTTATGCAAATATCTCGGAGTGATCTTTGACCAAAGTTTACATTGGGGGCCACATATAGACGCCATACTTTCAAAATCCTACTATACCCTGCACTTCATGATGAGAACATTAAGAGGATGTTCCAGAAAAACTAAAGTAATCGTCTATAAATCATTGGTCAGGCCGATAATCGAATATGGATCCATCGTATGGGATCCCTATCTCGTTGGTCAAATTCATAAAGTCGAGTTGATACAAAGAACAGCAGCAAGATTTGTCACTAATAATTTTCAAAGGGGAGAAAGTGTATCGGAAATGTTAGAGATGCTACAATGGGACGCACTGGAGAACAGAAGGAAGGTATCAAGATTAGGTGGTGTTTACAAGGCATTTACGGATAAACCCGCTTGGGGAGATATTAGGGGTAGGCTAAAAGATCCCATATATAGAGGCCGTAGGGACCACTTATTTAAAATAGAACCTCTGCCGCAACGAACGAACTGTGGAAAGTATTCGTTTTTAAATAGAACAATTAATGATTGGAATGCTTTACCCTCGGAAGTTTTTGAGCCATATCCTGATAAGTTTCGACAATTTAAAACCAAAGTAAATTTTAGTCTGTGTAAATTACGTACTAAACAATCCTGTTTTTTATTGACAAGTTGATAAAGTACTATAACTATGACTTTGTAAAAGTAAATGTAATATAATTATTATTTTTTTGTAAATGTTATATATTAGTGAGTGATTTATGTTAAACCATGCTGTATNTCGATTTGATAATAATAATAATTAAATCACGAGACCAGGATGGGAATTTCGGATAACATTTGCATGGGACCCGGGAAAGCCTCCAAATAACGGATTGAATCTCTTTAGCGTGATAGGTTAGAGCATCCGCCCTGCAAGTGAAGAATCTGGGTTGCAGTCCCAGACATCCACTTCTTTTCGCTTTCGTGTATTCGTTGGGTTTATTAGGGGAGGAATTCATGCTTGTGATTTTAATTCGTTCAAGCGGAAAAATCTACAGCATATTTCCATACCATAACATTCTTTTCAAGATCTCCCTTCAAAAAGAAATAATTCGTGCTTAGGAATAATTTTTTAAATCTTCTTGACAACGAAATTATATTTGTTGAATTTTATACTTCGCGATATATCACCACTGGGGAAAAAGTCAGTTTTTGAGTGATGTTTTATAGGGTTTTGTTTTACTGTTTGTTTGCATCGTTAGAAATGTTGATCGCATAGGAAGGATCACAAGAGAAATCTTGAACGTTTTTATTAAAAAGTAAAAGCATTAATGTTTTAACAATAATTATTTACGATTTTGCTGTAACTTTTAGTACGGTCTACTTGAATTTTCTTACAAAAATTTGAGTTTTTACGGTTAATTTCGAATTTCCGGAATCAAAAACTGCGGTTCTCTTATTATTTCAAGCAGTACTTTCAGACAATATTAGTCCCATCAGCTGACTTTAGTCGCACCATTGAGGCTGTCACAGGTTGTGAGGTTTCCGCAGGTTATGTTTCTTTTCGACTGAGGGAGACATGGTAGGTAAATACAATACTAATGTATTCTGTAACTTCGGAAAATGTTCTGCGGCAATAAAATAGTTGTTGGAATTTCAAAAGTTCTGCATGGGAGAGCCTTCAGATTTTGGAATCTTTAGCTTCGAATGCATTGAATTGTGGTCGATTTGAACTAATTTCATGCCTCACTGAGTATCACGGACAGTTTTTAAATTTTCCCGACTGAATTAATAATAGGGAGGAGGTTTTCAAATGGAATCATTCCTACTAAAACAATACAAAATTGAATATTAGTCGGATATCGGTCCCATCATCCAAAGAGCAGAAAATATGTTTCCATAAGAAATGTACGTAAATTAGGTTTTCATGACTTGCAGAGGTCGTTTCTTTTACAAAATTAAATTAGAAACAATAATCCTACGAAATTGAGGCAAGTGTCACAAGGAAGGAAAGTAATCATAAAATCTTATTTTAGTCGTGAATCATTCATGTAAATTCGAAATTGTGAAAACTTAGATAAAACACACGGAAAACTTGTAAAATTTTTGGGAAATAAACAACCCATCCCTTTGACGACCAAGGAAATTGTTGAACATTGAACGAACGAAGAAATTCACTTCCTTCCGGAAAACTTATGTTCATGGCTCCTGACTCGGGGTCTCATCCATGGTTTTATATCAATCACTTTAAGTTCACTTTCTTTTTGCTGAAGATCACGGGTTAGGGGAGAGCGTCTGGCTCGGATTAAGGTTGGGTATTTAGGTTAGGGTAAATTCATTAACACAGCTTTTGGGCGGCGGTATTTGCAGATAGCTGTTTTGAGGTCGTAATCCCAGATTGTGGAAAATAAAGTATTTTGGATAATTTTTAACTTAGAATCGTACCTTTTGGTTATTTTGTTTAAGGCTGTAGAGAGAGGCGTTATATTGTGGTACTTGTATATCTCAGATGTACTGGTGTGATATGGAACATTCAGAATCCATTTAATGGTTTTGCTTTCGAACCTATATAGCTTCTGTAAGTGTGATTTGTGTGTATAATGCCAGGTGGGTGATGCATAGGTGAGCATAGGTCTGATTATGGATAGATATGTTAGCAGTTTATTGTTTATGTTTGCTTGAGATCTGTTAAATAGGATTCCGGATAAAGCAAATTTTGCTTTTGTTGCTTTTTGAATGCTGTTTTCAGCATTGTTTTTCCATGTCAGTTTTTCATCAAGTACCACACCTAAACGTTTCTCTGTTGTCTTCTTAGGGATATATTCTCCGGAATTTGTTGAACATTGATTTCATGAGTTATACCCTATAAATGCACGGGGTTAATCAGTTAGTATACTTTTCCATAAGAAATGTACATAAAATAGGTTTTCGTTTCTTGCAGAGGTTGTTTCTTTTACAAAATTAAATTAGAAACAATGGTCCTACGAAATTAAGAAAAAGTGCCTAAAGAAAGGGAAATTATCATACATTCTTATTTTAATCGTGAAATATTGATATAGATCCGAACTTTCGAGGATTTTGATAAAACACAGAAATGTCGTAAAATTTTTGGTGAAGAAACGACCCATCCCACTGACGACTAAGGCCATTGTTGAATGTTGATTTCATGAATTATCCCATATAAGTGCACGATGACAATCAGTTCTTATAATTTTTATATGAATTTACGTAAAGTAGGCTTTCATGACTTGAAAACAGTAGAATAAATATTATAAATAATGGTAAGAATTGTATTGAATTATTATGATCTTACGACGGAATTTTTTTGTGCTTAGAAGGACCAGAAATGTACGATAATAGATATATTTTTAAACTAAATGAAGTTCCGTCATGCTTGACGGGGGCGTTTACTAGTTTATAAGAATAATAATAACACACGCCTTTACTCACGGGCGAGATTGCGACTCATTAGTCTCTTCTTACATCTAACCCTTAGTCATTACAGAAAGAAAGAAAGAGTTATTATGAGTTGAACTAAAGGAAAACAATAAAAGAAGGAACTATCATGTCTGCACTGAGGAAATAATTAAAACCCTGCAGGAAAACACCCACGTGAATGGGGCGTGAAAAACCAACGATACCTACTGACAGTAGCAGCTATAATTTAAACGAAGAGGAGAAAATAAGTAAAAGAAAAGTGTCAGAAAAGTTCAATTTCAGTCACACCAAGTGAGGATTCCTAGTCAGTTAAAGAGAAACATAGTCAGTCAATAGAGAAACACATGTGGAGACTCGGTGTGAGCTCCCACAAGTCGTTGCTCTCCGGACGAAACTGCTTCTCTGAGCCGGAGATTGGCTGGATCCAATCTATGGGTTCTATCAAACCAATTTTCAAGGCCAAACGTCCTTGAAAAGTAAAAACACGTCTGAGATAGAGAAAATATGAGGAAGAGGTCGACGACATTAAAGGATTAATTCCGTGAAAATAGCCCCCCATGCAATCATGTGCGGTTGCTACACGTAATTTGCCAAAATGGCGTCTAAATTGTCTAGCCCTCGGTTAAGTCCTGCTCATCTTCGGTGGGCCGCGGTGAAAGCTCATTTCTCTTCCATTCTCCCCCGAACCCCACCCTTTCCTTTTCTGTCCGAGGAAGAGGTCGCCGAAAGCCCGGGCGATTAGCATTATTGTGTTAATGTTGGCTCGCTACAAAGAGTGCTGTTTCATGAATGTCAAACAGGGAGAGTGGTGGAATAAAAAAATTCCTTTCCACTAACATATTTATGTGCGAAATGTCCTCGGTAAGCGCATTTCGGTAACTGCCGGAGGCGGAGGTGGATTGATAAGGAAATACTGGAAATTTAGGATTACTTGATGGTTCTTATTTTATGAAATTCTGTGCTTCGTAAGATTTGAAGATCATCAAAGTGTCACTTGGTTTGCATTATTTATACGAATCATATATCTCTTATATCAGAGTATCTTATATTCTTCCTGTAATTGTCCTAGGAGAAGAAGGATCCTAAGTTGGATGGATAAGGAAGTACTGGAAATTTATGATTATTCGGAGGTTTAGGGCTTATTTTATGAAATGCTGTGCTTCGTAAGCACGATGCCAATCTTCAATTGCCTTCGTGCACGATTGTCAATCTTCAAAGTGTCACTTGTGTCATACAAATCATGTATCTCTCATATCAAAGTATCTTATCTTCTTACCTTTGTTCCTACTTAACGTTGAACATTTCCCTTTTCTCCAACAATCTTTCCTTTCTCTCTCCCCTCTTTTCTCACTCTTTACTCATTTTCAAATTTTTATATTTTTTAATGAAACATTACAGCTTATATTTTATTTCCCTTTCTTTTCTGTGTTTTGTATTTCCGTTACGTAAAAGTGCTTTAATTGTAATTGATTATGATTTTCTCGTTTATCTTTTTTATCATAAATGGGTGAAATGAATGAGTGAATTATTATTGATTATCAATTAACAGTGTAATCTATTGGGTTATATTTCCACAGTCTATAATGGAGAGTAGCGGGCATAAATCGATGTTTTACAATATAAAAAAACTGGAATGGTTCAATTATATTTTGTGATATGCTCTTAAACTGCAACGAGGTATAAAAAATCCGCTTAGTTTCTTTAAACAGCGTCATAGTACGTTATTATAACGTAGTTTGGTATTTGATAAAATTTTCTCTACGGGCAAATGAAGATGATAAAACTAGCAGAGAGGCCGTGGCCCACTAAAAACATCGTCGGTGCTTACTAATTGTTTAAGCAGAGAATGTTTTCTCTTAGTCGATTTTAAGTTTCCAGGGTAGTTTATATATAAATAAAAACCTACCCCAAGATCAAGTTTAGGATTGGTTGAAATTTGCGTTTACCATCTGAGATATTTCTATAATAAAATCGTCATGCAAATACAGCATTATAAATTACAAGCTGAGAAACATTTTTCATCTGTTAAGCTTGGAAATTTAAGGGAAAGTGAAATTCCTTTTCGGATTAAATCCAAGATACGACGTCAGATCTTCCCGACTTCCCCTTATCCGAAGATAAATGAACGGTGATCGTGCAAGAAAAGATATTTTAAATCAAAACATCATGGACCAGAAGCAGATAATACTCTTTTATGACTTATCAGTAAGATTTTTCACTTTCATCGTCGATGGAATTTTTTCCGACGGGATGTGGTCCTTTGACGACTTCCCTAAACGATGAACGTACCTCATAGGGTAGCAGAGACGATAAAAGTAGGGAAACCTGTCCATGATGAATATGAAAACCTTTTTATTACCAGGATTCATTCCTTGAACGCTGGAATTACTCAATGGCCAAACTCATTGTCCGTTTTATATCCGGGGTTCACACCAATCAAAAGTGATTCGCACACCCCTCGGCTTCTTTAATTTGCATGTCCTTTCTCTACCCTTTCACTATCCTCGGATTTCAATCTGTCTTCCTGACAGCGGGGGGTTAATTAGCATTAGAAATTACAGTGCCAGTGGAGCTTCTACCGTGCCTCCATGTGTCAAATCATTTTCTCGGGTGTGAAATTAATTCATCACAGGTATTTGTGGGCGTAACTCTGGGAAATTCCTCGATTACTGATCATCTTTATGGCACCGTTGGAGATTCATCACACTAATACGAAATGAATCGGCCGCTATTCTTGGGAATATTTCCATGGCAATAATAATCTTCCCTGGATTCGGATTAGAAGGCAGGACATACCAATAGATCGGTGCATAAATTCAATATGATAATATTTTATACCTCAAAACCGTCTGAATTAAGACATCCATCCTCTCCAGCCTTTCTGCCTTCCGAAATGTTTCACATAAATACGTTTCATCGTGATGAATGACACGTCATGAACCTTCCCTCGGCTGAATGGATATCGAGCTAATATTCAAAAGAATATTGCTCATGCATATCGGCTAACCGGACCGGTTTATATGAATGAGAATTGGTATTCATCTTCTTATTAGAAATTTAATCCAAAAAATATCCTTCTTGTAAACTAGAATTATTGTCCCATCACAAAAGCGGTTGAATTTTTGAAGGGTAAGCTGGCAATGGAGACTGATTTCTTTCTATTGGTTTGATGCCATTTTCAAAAGAAATATAAAATAAAAAAATAACTTTAATACGCCCAAGCTTGACTTCCTGGAACTCAACACACATATGGAAAGAAAGAATACTTAATAATTTCCTCTGCAGGCTTTTACCCGACTAGTTTCGTCAACGGGTTGACATCTTAAGTTGGAGATTCAGTCCTACAAGGAAGATGCGAACTAATTGGCGGAACTAGTTGAATGAAAATCTGCTGTGGAAATTACTAAGTTTTCTATCTTTCAATGTGTAGAAATGGTAGTAATACAGATTTATAACGTATTTCCGTTTAGTAGTTCGGATAAAATTGCGGGAGAAAGTTTTAAATATCACAAAGTGGCAAAGACCTTTGGATAGGGTCCTGAAAAGGGTATTTGATTCCACATGCTTGGACTTGAAAAGTTCTCACGTCACTCATGTGTTATCATAAATTGACAAAATCGTTCAAAAGCAGGCGAAACATTTGAGAGACTCCCAAAGCCTCTCCGGTCTCCAGAAATACCTCCCAAGCCTGAGGCAGTTCCGCCCAACAGTGATGGATCTTCATTTTCCCGCAGTATCCAGGTAATTACGCCCTTTCATTCATTAGAACACTTTAAGTGCCTCTGTGATTTCGGCCCCGAACTACCTAACAAAGCGCGAGGAAGTCGGGCTATGCGCACCGACGTAGGTGGAGGGTAAATTGCCTCCGAGGGCAATGAAAGGAAGGCAGAGATAAGGGGAGGCGTGAAGACGGGGATTGAATTATAGATCGTAGTGAGGGATTGGGATTTTTTGGACGGAAGTCCGTCGGAAGAAGAAAAAGAAGCGGAGATCGGCGTAACAATTGGAGGGCGAAAGAGTGGGAGCGGGTGGAGGAGAAGTCAAACACTCGTGGATCGTCTTCGCCGCGGCGAAAAGGGACAAAAAGTTTGAAAAAAATGACTTATGAGTTGGGAGGAGTCGGGGGTTTTGAACCCCTCGGTCCACTATATATACCTCCTCGGCGTCTCACTCCGGCTACAGACAGCTGCAGACCTCAACCATTAGTTTGCAAGGAACACCATCTCAAAAGACAGCCATGCTGAAGCTGGTGAGTGTGGAAGGGGCATTTCTCTATTTTCCTTTTCGCGCCTCCACGTCGCATCGTGCATGTTTTAAGAGTTCCGTAGTTCCGTGCTCTATGTCAAGTGCATTGGCATTTACATCTCGCGGCGAATATCTTGGGCTATGGTCGTGTTTTCAGTGACGTGGACTTTCGCTTACTCTTAGAGACCTGTGTTTGGTGGAACAGGAGGCGTTATACAGCTCCAAGGGTTTAGTGTCGCAAAGTATTGGGAAAATCGTTGGATCTCGAAGTGTTTCGTTTTTTTTTGCTTACTCTCTGTTATTGAATTGTGATTAGTCGATAAGACTTTGTTTTGGAAATCAGATTACGTGTAGCTTTCATGTTTAGGAAATAAATGCCAAATTAATATCACAAATTAGAAGTTTACGTGATTATAACCAGTTCCCATATCATTTGCAAGAGCTTTATCAAACCTTCTGATGCGATAGCTTAATATCACGCGAAATCCTAAGAAAAAACGAAAACTATGATGTCATGTTCTTCACTTGCTTTCTGTGTTAGCGCTTTTTCAATTAGAATTTGTGAATTTGTATTATTTTGGTGTAAATTTTATCAATTGAAGTATAGAACGTTGCACATAATCTTTTATTTTATAACAGATGGGAATTTTCCATAGAGATCCCTGGGTATTTAAGTGATATCTAATTTTATTTATTGTTTTGATTTTTACGCTTCATGTCTGTATTTTTCAACTTTTCTAACATTATTATACATCTCCATTCCTTTTGCTTGTGCCCCAGAAGCAGCGTGTTTAATTTTCCATACCTCAGAAGTAAAGAATTCCAAAGGATATAATTCCCCTGAGGGGATAGAGTTCGTTTACCTCATAATGTGAGCGATCGTTACACCCTCATCCCACCTCCCGCATCCTCCAATAAGGAATGGTATTTCATTTGCAATCTTATTAGGCGTTTCTCTCGGGAGTATGCTAATTGGTTCTCTCTACATAAAGACGACTTGGTTCCTACATAAAAAAGCGACTAGGAGATAAAAATATTTTGGTAATTAGGAGCTTCAGATCGGAGCGACGTTGGAATAGGCTTTAATTTGTACATCTTTGATGAGAAGAAAATAAATGGAAGGAAATTGCTTACGACCGATAAAAAAAAACTTGCTGGAGAAGTGTAGCTCTGAATGACTGGGAGATTCGAATCGATTTAATGAGACTGAAATTGGCCACTTATTTCCTAAATTTAAAATGCGTGTAGGAAGTTAGACTATAGATTATCTAATCCTATTTTCTTGACGCAGTTATGAGAGATAATAATTTGGAATCAGGTGTTCCTTCAGCACCTTTTGGGGATGACTTTCATCCGGGGAAGTCCAATCAGTACTCAGTTGTTAATTTAACGGAAAACCTTTTGGATGCTTGTTCCTCAATCTTTCCATTTGTGCTCGTAATTGTGTGTTATCGCTATATAAAAATTTAGAATTGCACTGATTGCGTGTTGGGTGTCTAACCCGTGGGTTTCATGGTCCTTTAACCCATTTCCTGCAGTCTTACTACATTTATAACATGTGTAATTATCTAACATAAGTAATTTTAAAAGGAATGGCAATTCCTGCCCGTAAATAAACTATTATTATCTGGTCAAAGTTTTGTACAATTTCAATGCTAAATCTTGATAATAACAAGGAAAGAGACAAATTTTGGTTTGAATGGAATGTGATGTGCAACACTCAGCTAAAATATTTTTGCTTCGTGTTTTTACAAACCAAAACCATGGAAACCAGTGATAAAATTTGAATTAAAAGTTTTTAGACAAAAACAGTATTTTTATTATAAAACGTCATCTGCGGCCCGCAAAGTCTTCATAGAAGCTTAATGCGGCCCACCTGATGGAAATTAGTAGTAGCAGTAATTTTTAAAAGCGTTTCGACAGTTAAGGTCATTTCGCACCTGTACTTTTTAACCCTAGGTACTCTTTGGAGCACTGTTCGCCTTGGCCGCGGCAGCCCCACAGTTTCCTCTCTACTCTGGATACCACCCGTATTCACTATACAACTTCTCCCCCTTCCCTTATATGAGGAGTCCCCTTGACGTACCATACCCATTCACCCAGCCCTACTACCCCTACAGCCTCCCATACGTGCCATCCTACTACCCATCAATCCAGCAATATGGACCGCAGGAACAGACTGCGGACCAGCCAATGGCTCCCCCAGCAGCTCCCGTACCCGTTCGATCGTCCGCTCCCCACAAGGAGGGAGTCAATATTCCCGTGGTCACTTCTGATGGGGCCCCGATTCGCCCTCAGCCCTCCGTTAACGATAAGGGAGAGCTGAGCTTTGAATCGGCCAAGTTGTACCTTACGCCAGAGCAGCAGGTCCTCTTCGAGGCGGCAGTGGCAGCGATGAATCCTCTGGAATACGCCGCGAAACTGGACAGCTTGATAAACCCCAGCCCGAAGGGTAGGTCGTAAACAAAGGAGATGAATACCTATAGCGAGCAAAAGACTTATTTTCACCGTTGCCAAATATTAAAAAGTACAGTCAATTTTTTTCTTTCATAAAAAAAGAAAAGTGTCGACGAGGGCAGCAAAAAAATCTACTTAAATTGTATTAGAATAAAGCGTGTTCCATTAAAATTTGTGGGTTTTGATTTATTTTTATTGAATGAAACATTTGAGCAATCATGTACGTACCGTCGACAGTAATCCTTTTGAAGCTTTGCGATGTTTAGTTTTGAGCAATTAAAGCGAAGATTAATCAAAGGACGTTGAATCCCCACAAATTTTAAATTGTATCTGAAGTATGCTTTCATAGCACTAAGACAGTATCTCTTATTTGCCATCCTACTACCCACCAGAACCGCAGCAATCACAGGACGAACAGACGGCGAACCAGCATAAGGCTCCCGCACCCTTTCGAACGGCCGCTCCCACCAAGGAGGGAGTCGAGATTCCAGTTTTCACTTCTGACGGGGCCCCGATTCGTCCTCAAATAACCACCAACGAAAAGGGAGAGCTGAGCTTTGAATCGGCCAAGTTGTACCTCACGCCAGAGCAGAGGGTGCTCTTCGAGGCCGCGGTGGCATCGATGAACCCTCTGGAATACGCCGCGCAACTGGACAGCTTGAAAAATCCCTAGGTTCCAAAAGTAAGTGACGGAGGTGAATGCCGGAAGCGAGCTAAAGACTTGTACTCACTGTTGCCAAAAATGAAGAATTGCCGTCAAGTTCCCTTTTTTATAAAAAATGAAACGCGTCGACGAAGGCGGCCGCGAGTGTGCCACGACAACCAAAAAATTCAGCCAAAAAAAGTGTACTAAAATTGTATCAAAATAAAGCGTGTTCCGTCAAAACTTGTTGATGTTGTTTTATTTTTATTTAATTAAGAATTAGTGCTTGTATGTATGTGGCATCGACAGTTATCTTTTGAATGTTTTTGCGATATCTTGTTTTGAGAAATTAAGGATCTGAGTAGCTATGAAGTTACTGATTGAAGTGAAGTTGTAAGATTGTAAATTGTATCCAATTAAATTTAAAGCAAGGAAGGTTCATTTGGCATATCAATGAAATTTTCGATTCACAGAAGAAGTAATCGCGAAATGAGAAGTTTTCTGAGATGTTACATTAGTTAAACTGATTTTAACAGGAATAGCCAGTAACTTTTCTGATTTCCGCCTAAAACCATTGGCCAAGTCAAGTTAAAGATGGTAACGTATTCTTCAGTGGTTACAGGTGCTGTATATCCTAACGGAACACTTTTCTTTTCGTGAAAAATAAGAAATTTGGCAAAAGAATTGCTGCAGTGAGTTTTTTATGTGATTTGAAAAGTTAATTTTAATTAATCCTTATCTATAAAACCAATGACACCAAAAATAGTCTTCGCCGGAACTCCCAAAGAAACTTAACAGTTACCTGGAGTAATAACAAACCTGGGTAGGTTCTGAAAAATTTGCTTTTTACAAGTCTCGCAGTTAAAAGCACAAAAATATTCCAAATTTAGAAATTACGTATGGATACCAATAACGAACTCTTTGGTTCACTTCGTTTTTCATTTTTGAAGTAATCAAGATAGAAAACCAGCATATGCTAAAGGAAGTCCTCACCAGTTGACTTAATTGCATTATATTAGCTATATGATCCCCCCAATCCAATAGACTGATTAATATCAAACACAAACATGTTGTTAACACAATACTACGTTAAGTAAAGGAGAACTCCAATACCACCAAAATGCAGGAAATCGTCACAACCAATGTACATTTCACTAGCCAAGCTAGCATCTTCAGAGTACGGGTAGGACTGACAGTAGGGTCTTTATCCTTAGTGGTACCTAACAAATTCTTTAAACTTAAGCTATTAGTATAGCACACTCTGATATTTTTCTGTTTGAAAATGCTGTCAAGACCTTTGGTTAGCGGAGGACTTACTCCAGACACTCTTTTACATAAGTCGGGGATATATAAGATAGTTTGCCCTGAATGTGACCTTTTGTACATTGGGCAAACAAGGAGGCGTCTCATCCCTAGGTTTAAAGAGCACATAGGCCATTTTAAGTATGGAAGGTACAGTAACTCCAGTGTAGCAAAACATATGTTTGAATGCTCACACAACATTACTTTAAAAAACTTAGAATTGGTGTATAATATTAATTCAGGTTTTAATGCTACAGAAAAATGTGTATATTTATAAAACAGGAAGTCATTAACGAATACAGATTTGGATTTAGATCAAAAACTTTACTGTTTACTAGATTCAGCTGGGTGAAGTTCTTTTGTTTTTTGAAATCACCTTCATCTCTTGTCTGTTACTGTCAGTCCTACCCGCTACAGTCCCTACTAGCTTGGCTAGTGAAATGTACATTGGTTGTGACGATTTCCTGTATTTTGGTGCTATTGGAGTTCTCCTTTACTAAACGTTTATGTTACCACCAGTGGTCCGTATACTTCAACACAATACTAGTAAACAAAATTTGATTTGCTTTCAAATACCTGTGGTGAAAAGTATTCCAATAAAATTAACAAAGCTTTTTAATCACCTTCTTATGCATTTGTTAATAAGAAGAAAATATTTGAAAATACTTGCAAAGCATTTCGTTCCACTGTATCAAACAATGTAATTACTTTAAACAGCTACAATTAAATATCTTGTCCTTTCGTGGTTGCTGAAAAACAATTATCTGAATTCGACAGCTTCTTTCATTTAAGCTTCTAATGATTTACAGCAAAATGGATTCTCATTGTAAACAAAATAGTTTTGACGTGAATTAAAAATGACGTTATTGATATCATCACCATTGCGTCTGAAAATGCTGACTAAAATTTAGGAATCGAAACAAAGATGCCTGTTAGGTTACTTTGATAAGTAAGCAATTTGTTCTCTTTTAATTATTTAAACAGGGTTCTTTGAGTGCATTACATGATCGTGCGAGTAAATGTTTATCTATGGGTAATAATCGAAGATTTTGAGCTAAATTGATGGAATACCACCAATAAATTAAGAAGAAAACATTTACTTGTTTAAATGTAGAAAAGCGATGAGATGCGCATGGATCACATGCTTTGAATAAATAATAAATGCTTTGTCGTGGTAGCTTAGAGGACAGAGCACCCGCCCGGTGAGAGACCCGGGTTCGATTCCCGGTTGCGGCAGACTTTTTCTCTTTCAATTTCTTCTTGTTTGAATGTGCCAACCAAACTGTCGTTTTCCAGATTTTGGAGTTCATTGCCGCTGTTCCTTTCGCCGAGAGGAACAACGGCAGTCGGAGAAAGGATTTGAGTAAATAAGACAAATTTCAAAGCGTTGTCATTTTTAATATTCCAAATATTTACAGCTTCATTTCACAAAACTCGGAGGAATTTTTCAGCACACATTCACGGAGTCAAAGGCGAAAGTCAAACCTCGAGGTAATTAGATGATTTAGATGAGAACGGGAGCGGTGTAAGCAGCAGCAACGATTGGTGCCTGAAATGGAAAGAATATATGATAACGAAAAATGAAGACGGAGGCTTTATCACGAACTACAAATATTCTACCTTTCGGATTAAGGTTCCATCTAAAGTAAATGATTCAGCAGGGCTGAAATTAAACAGGGCTATTGAAATTAACTGAACCATAAGGTTCATCTACCTAAACGTAACAGTTATTCTCACCGTTACCGTCTTCCAACCCCGTTACTTAAAGGTGTGCTTGTTTACCAATATAGGATAAAATTCAATTAAAAAAGTTTTAAACTACAAACTGAAGTAGTTGTTAAATGTTCTACGTAAAATTTCGTTCATTGTTTCATTTTATGAGAAGCACAGGTAGATATGGGTGTGATTCCGTTTCATATCTTTTATAGTAAATTATCATTTTAACCTTCAAATCTATCCTAGGGTAGATCACAAACCAGAATTTACGAATTGCTCTAATTCCTTAAAAAGCTTATGGTCATGTTACGAAAAGATAGAGGGAGAGTTATGCCCATCCAAGAAGCCATTTTTGAATCATATTTGTCGAGATTACCTTGTATGACAGCTTGTAGGTGTTGGCGTACGAGGAGGAGATAGGGACGCCAGCAACGAGGGGGGCGGAATAGGCAACAGGGGAGGAATAGGCGACGGGGGAGGAATAGGCGACGGGGGCGCTGTAAGCCACTGGTGCGACGGGGGCGCTGTAAGCCACTGGTGCGACGGGGGCGCTGTAAGCCACGGGTGCGGAGTAGGCCAGGAGTGCTCCAGGGGCAGGTGCAGCGGAGACGGCGGCGAGGAGGGCGAAGATAGCCAGCTGTAAAAGAGATGCCGTTGTAATCTTTAATCCCACCCTTTCGTGCAGGAAATCCAAAATACTCGGATATTCAACAACTTTAATACTTGATTTCTCCTATAAATGCATTTTAAAATTAACAGGTTCTTACGATATGTTCGTAATCTCATACGTCATAAAAAGGATGATATAAACTATATAATTTTAATCGTCAATAATTTATGGCATAATTAATTTCTTTAATTAGATAATATATTTTAAACACAAGGCCGTTTGATATATTAGAGGTTTAAAAACACACCGTAAACCGTATGTCGGTAGATGGAATTCGCGTTTGGAGGCAAATGGGACTTCCTGAATCGCCGATTTCTAGGAATTATCCTGTGCGAATTTTGGAAAGAAAGCTTCCATTCTCAAGGGTCCCAAAATGGAGATTAATTGGAAATGTATCGCCATTTGATGTATTTGGGTTTACAAGGATTGAGGAAAGATGTTTTTATTTTGCACGGTAAAGCCGTGAAATTAAAGTAAGTACTCTTTTTTTTCAAACTTGTTATTCCTATTTGGGTTGAATTCGCTTCGTATCTCAGCTGGAATTAAACGAAATTACTCTTTTGACAATCTTTTCAATCTTTCAAACTTTCTAACAAATACTTCTCGAGACGCACAAATTTTGAATATGAAATTTTACATTATATCAATTTGAAACAATCTACAGTGATTATATTTCTTTTTGTAATTTTATGGGAAAAGCAGCTCTTGCAGGATGTTACTCGTAACGCCTTAGTCAATGTGTCTCTGACGGAAATAAATTTCATTCTGCTCCAACAAAGAAATTGCGAATGTAGCCAATTTTTAAAAATGCCAGCGTATTGCTAACAAAACTAAGTCTCGGAGAGAAGTTAGAATGAACGAGGGAGGGCAAAAAGGCTACGGAGACGACACCCATCGCTGCTCAATCTCATCTTCTCCAGTGAAGTGGTGAAATTTTTCGCTCGAGAGCATGCAACCCAATTCGGTACTCGACAGTTGGCAAAATTCTCCGAGTAGTCGGACAATGATGCCACGTATCGAGCATCCGAGAACTAGATACGCAAACTTGGATTCCCTAATCTCAAATCAAACGAGTATCCATAGTGAAATATCTTCTTCTGCAAGTGTTACCAGAGCCATTAAGACAAAGTTCGCGGGTCGCAGACTATTTTTTTCGAATTCTTTCAGATATTCCATGAAAGATAGTGAATGTATTCCAAACCTTTGTTATTTAACAATAACAATCGTTATTGTTATTTGTTTCGCGTCGCTCTCGGCCGTTGAAGTCTCCTTTTGCAAGGTATAAAAGATAAGACATTGCTTTCGAAATTCTGTTTCGATTTCAATCATTGTGAGGGTTTATACAGGATGTTAACTTAACTTGAGCTTAATGTTAAAGAAATCGACTTCTGTCAGCGGGAAGTTAAAACTAACCTATATCCCGCAACCTTTTTGAATCTTAATACGCATTGTTGCAAAGGTAACCAATTTCTGCTGCCAGAGTGGTCCCGAAAAAAATTTAAGAACCACTATCCAAACATCCCGAAGCACTTAAATATAAAATTTAACGCGATTTTCTTCCGGGATGAAAAATAAAATTTCACGATTTTTTCCCATTCACTACGTGAGTTAAAAACTCGTGTTGAAATCCGATCACTGAGGTACTCACCAGCTTGTACATGGTTGTTCGAGTGATTGAGGTTCTTACTGCAGAAGAAACGTTGGATCTTTTGGGATCTGATGTGTTGTGACGACTCAATCTCAAGAGGCCCCTTATATACGATGTGATCCTCCTTCGTTGGGGTCCCTTTTGTCATCAGCCCTCTCCCTCCCACGCCAAATGACAACATACCATTGCCCATCTCCAACTTAACTTTCGATGCGACCCGCCCATTGGACTCATCGTCATAGTCCTTGCAGACGTTATGTCTTGTCCCCCAACTGCCGATTACATAAGGAGATCGACGCAATCTTTGGCTTCACCGTAGATGCTCTGGCATAACTCACCACGCGACTCCGAAGTTGCGACGACCAAGAACTGTAATCCAATAACTTTTCACCCTCCTAAATTTTTTATTTCTTCGCTGACGCTCAAATCAAACGGGTAGTCATAATGAAATATCTGCTAGCGGTACCGAGCCATTATGACAATGGCAGTCATCTCGTGTAGCAGACTGTTTTCTTCGAATTCTTTAAGATATTCCAGAAGAAAGAATAGTGATTATATTTCTAATCTTTGTTATTTAACGATAAAAAAGAAAGTTTATATGTTCCATGATTAATATTTATATTTTATATCGTATTACTATATATAGTATACAATAATGTCATCTTAATAAAAACCTTCAGCATGGACTCTTCGTGCAGCGAAAGCCTTCGTTCAAAAAACAGTTCTTCTTTTCGACTGTTTTAGCAGTGAATTACGATTTTCAATGGCTATAAATGTTATCAAAAAAATTTTATTAGAGTTCAAATTTTATTAAGATTCGGTCTCTTGAAATCGGGGGCCACAACGATATGGTTGGAGGACTAGCAGGAGAGATTAACAGTCCACCGAAAAATTTATACTCTACTTAATAAATCTTTGCAGTACGATCCATTAATTTATACAGTAGCGCACTTTCTCCGTTAAATAAGTTCCAAGCGCTCCATTTTAACGAGTGTTCATTAGATCCATTCTAAACACTAAACCCTAAAATTCCGATCATCTTTCTGAATTCAGCTAGCAGCGTGAATCAAGGACTTCTATTACACTTACGAAAGCTAATTAAAAGCTGGCGTGATTCACCACCGCGAACGCATGTCTTTAATAATTAAGTAGGTCTAGTTATACCTCTTCGTTGATGATTTAATGAACTTTAGATCTTTTATAGAACGTTATATTTTGTTCTTTTTTTGTGGTAAAATAATTCACATAATACTCCAATGATTTTGCGTAAAAAACCTTCGGCTATACACCGAGAAAAAACGAAATAACGAGTATGTTCTTGGTTCAAATCACAGGTTACATTTTGTTTAATTTTATCTCTACTCGAGAAAGTAAAGAACAACTGGTTCTGATACGCATAAAAATTTTTTGAAGTAGTGGTAAATACATTTGTAAAAATTCACCTTGTAGATACTTCATCAGAAAAGCATTATCTTTGCCAGAAGATCTTAATTTATCATTTATTCATCACATTAGCTCAACGTGAGTAGAAAGCGTTAAATTAATTACCGTCATTTCGCTCAGACAGGGAATTATACTATTAAGATCGCCATAAAGCATGAAGTTATAGTTCAACCGAAACGGATATATGTTTTATTATTTATTTATTTATTTATTATTTATTAATGCGTACATTGCAATTTGGCCTATTGGCCAGGTGGCAATGTTGGAGGGGGTATAACATATAAATAAGAGGTCTGCCTGGCATTCGCCCAAAGACGGGAGGGAAAACCCTCCAAAAACCTCCCGTAGACAGACCATTACACTTACAATCGATTAATACAAATATATATAAAGATACAATACTTATAAACTAAATACATGGTTGATATCCACATAGTCACACATCTCTATAATACTTCATTCGTTACAATAACTTTACTCTATAATACATTGGATTACAGAACTAACTATCGCTATACATTACAAAATTATATAAATTTATCAACAATAGAGATTTACAGAAGTTGGGAAATACCCGTGAGGTCAATTACCTAAGAAACTACATACATTTAGACTTAATCTTATTTTTGAAAGTTTTAACATTTTTCGGCATTGGAATGAGATATTCTCCAGGTAATTCATTCCATTCCCTAATACCTCTATTAACAAATGAATATTTTAGTAGGTCTGTTTTCTGTTCTCGTTCTTTAATTTTTAAACTATGATTCCCGCGTCCAACATAAGCGGGAATTAAAAACCTAGTCCGCAATTCATCCCAGCCCTCTCCGTAATTCCATGCCTTATACATACCTGCTAATCTAATGGTCTTTCTTCTCGATCCTAATGATTCCCACTTCAAATGGGATTCCCACTTGACTCCCACTTTTAAGGATCAAGTATGCCACTTAATCCGATTCTTCGATCCGGAAATGTCGTATTTGGCGCAAATAATTCTATTTGTATCCGATATTCTTGTCAATATACGATACATGCCAATATTTCCGCTAATATATTATACCAATACCAAAATGCCAGTATTATGCTTCCGTTCTTATACGTTCTTAGGATATTTTATTAATTGTGTTTTTATCGGTGAAGCATAGCCTTAATGTCCTCTGTACAGTGCATTTTTCTTTAATATAATACCTCACATCTCTCTTCTCTTCGCGTGTATTCTGCTACAGATACATTTTTTCTTCTCGGTAAAACTGTTATTTTCAGTATAACAAAGTTCTCCCTTATCTATGCTTATTATATTTAACTTTATATGGTATTTTCGTATTTTAGTAAATCTGAATTTTATCATATTTATGTACTTGAATTGTATATTTATTGTATAGCTGTACATCGTATTAAAGTGTTTATCGTCAAATCTCATTTCTGTTCCCCTTGATTTTTTTTCTCAACAGGTTAAATTTCTGTCCGGAAGGACGGAACTATCATTCTCAATTTGCTATGTTCGTATATAAAATATGTCTTTATTGTTTAAAGTTGCCGTCTCAAAACAAAGAGAGGATTAAGTCGATCGAGCTAGCTGTGGTGGAACAGTGCCATTGCATACATGAAATGGTGTAAATTGCAACTTCAGACATCTGCAATGTATTCGTATCTAAGGAACAACTCCAGTACCGAAATTGAAGGTGAAAGGAATCTGCTAGTTCCCAGAACATCAATTAGCTCCATGTTCGTAACAAAGCGAGAAATTCCTAAAATTTACTGTTACCATAAACATCTAAATGAATCAAATGTGATGATTAAATCAAGCTTAAAGTCAACTTCAGCCGTTTTTTCTTTTGCTCGTCAATTTTTTTCCTATACCGAGATCGGAATTTAAAAGGGGATTTTCCCCAAAGCCACGAAAACCCATGAGGTCGTTTCTACCGAGACGGAAAGCTTGCAATAGTGCGTCGAACTTCATCATCCTTCCTCGGCGCCAAAAACGTGAGCGCTTTACGGGTCGATGCCCGTTTCCTTATTCTCAACATGTTATTCTTTCCATTTTGAGTTTCGTCTTCTATAATTTTCGGCCATGGTGCTGTTTCTTTCTTCACGCCTAGTGTTCTGGTCAGCATATTATTGCTGACCGCCGTGCTATCACAGAGCGGTTATGTGGCAATATCATTTCTTCCTGAAAAGAAAAACTCTAAACGTAACCGTGAAAAGGCCTCATTCCTTTAAATGGGGTATTCTTTCTTCCAAACCTTATGTAATACTACGTTTCCCCACGCCTGGACCATACTTTCGTATCTCTTTGGCAGGGAATTTCTTCTATAGGCCATATATCCAGGAAGAGGACTATGCTCTGGGAGGGAAACAATATAAACCGACATTTTAATGAATTTCATGATCTCTCATGAGAATTTCTCATCAAAGTTGATGATTCTATTGTTTGAAACTTTCAAACCGCCGGAATCCGAGTTTTGGGATGCGATTCCTCTAATTGACGTAATTTCCTCATTAGGATTACTTATTCTATTATCAAGGTAATCTAACTACTTCCATCTCCTAGACTAGGTCTATGCCAACTAGAAGTAACCCCTAAAACCTATATCTCCGAGCACATAAAACAACAACTTTCCATAAATCTTTCGTAGTCCACCCCAAAATTACTTGGAATTCCCTGCCTGACCAATAAAAACCAGTATAAATACAAAACTTTGAGGTGAAGTTGTGCAATTACTTGCTTGTGAAGGTCTGACTTTTGTATTCATCTGTCTCTCCTATGTATCTATTTTCATTCTGCATATTATTTGTTTCATATCGATTCATTGGTATTTTGTTCTTATTATGTTTGCATTTTGTCTTCGGTAGTTTTTTTTATATTCTGTTACAAAATGTATTTTATTTTTGTTTCTTGATGTTAGGGATTTTTGTGCTCAGATCATTAACAAATATTATCTATTTATCAAAGCAATTTGTTTAACTTTTCTTTCGGAAGCACGCTTACAGCTCGAGATTTTAAAAAATATTGAGATTCTAGACGAAGTCTAAAGCAAGATTTTAAATGTTAAACGCGTTTGTGCGACTTTTTTCGAAGTTGGTAATAGTTTATAGGTAATATTTGGCTTACTTTTACTACTATTTGAATAAATGAACAAGTATTGTTGAGCAAAATATTCCTGGGTCTATATCTTTTAGAAACTCAAAAAACCTATTTTCAGTAATCTACAGCAACAAGCAATTAAGAAATAAAAGAAAAACCGTGGAGTCCTCCGAACATCCCATCTTGGTAAACTAAGTTGACAAACTAGGCTTGGTATGTTAAGGGTTAACTCAGAAAGTTTCATCTACGACCATGATTTCGACCACTTGGGTCATCATCAGGTACATGAACATTTCAATACATAGTATATATATTAAGGAGACGACGGGAGGGAGGGAAGGACAAGTAGGTGGGCGTTAGGCGTGGGGTGAGGAGAACTTATGTTTCAGGGTAAACAGTCAAAACAGTAGATTGCCGTCACATGAAATTTTATTTTCTCATTTTCAACTCTGATCAGTAACCACAGAGATACTTCAATGACAGGATTTTATATACATATGAGTTCGATTTTCACAATTTTACCGTCCCTTGACTGTTTAGGCGATCAATGAATGTATCCGTAGGTCTTGACCAGAGGAGCAGCTGCATAGGCAACTGGTGCAGCGTGGAACAGTGGGCTTGCGGCGACCACTGGAGCCGAGTAAGCGACGTGGGTGGTGGCGAGAATGGGAGCCTGATGATCGAAAGAAATATTAGTGATATTACACAAAGAAGCGCTCGTATACTACATCGATTTGCTGGCATCAACTTCGCAGCTGAATGAAAAGAAATTAAATGAAATCTTAGTGATAATGTGCAAGAAATGCATTAGCCTATGAAACTGAGCAGCATCCATTGATATGTTGTTGTTAATATTATCATCTTTATTATTAATGTTATTATTGTTGTTATTAGTATTATTATCATTGTTATTATTATTTTTATTGGTATTATTGTTATTACTATTGTAATTGTTATTATTGTTAAAATCCTTTGATATTGGTCAAAAGCTAGGTGGCAAGGCCTTTACAAGTCGAAATTCATCAGAGCGATGCATTCTATGTTATACACACAAACATACGGAAATATCATTACAAATGTCCTTCACATCACCCCAAATTAATTTAATGTCAATTCATACATCAATTTCGTTACATCTTCAAATCCCTGACTATATTTTATATCCCAATATATTGGTTACAGGTAAATGTAAACGAATTGAGTAAGTCGTAATCTTTATCGCGTCTCCGGAATGCAAGAAGTTCATTGCTCGTGTCTAATCATACCTAGGATAGTTTTCGATAGAAATTAATCTTTTTCTTCTTTAAACAAGAACAAAAACGGCAAATAGGTATGAAATAAAGAATTAACTCTTAAATTCTTGAGATGAACATCTTTCAGAAGGAAACTCTTAGTGTCGGGTTTATATCTTCAGGTGCACTCCTGTTATGACTGACGGAACCGGTCGAAGTATATCTTCATGCGGAAATCTCTAAGTTTTTTTCTTTAAGATGTGTTTTCTTCCACATAGTTACGCTAAAAGGAAGTGAAATCTAGGAGAGCTGCACCAGATTTTCAACTTTTAAGTATGCACCATAAAAGAGATTAGGAGAAATAGAATTCGCTAATGATAATCGCTAAATATTCATCCCGAGTATCCGAGTTCTCCTCAATGATATATTAGATAAGTTTTAGTATCGGTTGCACAATCTCTGAATGGTATGTTATTAAACAAGGCTGAAATTTATCTTCGTGCGGATGCTATACTATCTACTCGCAATTCTTTCGCTTAGTTTTCTGAAAATCAGAGGAATATTGAATTGGTATCTCAACTCCACGTTTATAACATTGGTACGCTGGACCTAGTATTCCTCTGATTTAGGAAAAAGAAGAAAATGTAGGTTTATTTCAAACGTGAGCTCTACTGTAAGCTCGAAAGTTACATTCAAACAACCTTTACCTTAATGGAGAGCTTGTGAGAGTTGGCGTATGAGGTGGCGAGGGGAGCAGCAACCAGGGGAGCAGAGTAAGCGACGGGTGCAGTGTAGGCGATGGGTGCAGAAAGGAAGCCTGGAGCAGCGGACACGGTGGCCACGATGGCTAGAAGAGCAATCTGCAAAAGTAGCCAAGAAGCAGAAACACATTATCTCATATAACCTTTCACATCTGTATGCTGTAGCTGAGGAAATTATTTTTGCACACTACGTGAACGCAATGTGGGTTTCTAACACTTTTTCGTCTAGTAGAGCATACAATGAAGATTGATGTAGTTTCAAAAAATACATTTTGACAAAGAAACTTTGACCCTTTTTTATGCTCAGTGAAAATTCGTGTCTTTATAATTAAATAAGAAACAATGGTAGCATCAATATATAGCAAAAAATCTCTTAATTTCACTGTGGTAGACTTAGAATAATTTGAGTTCAAGCAGTTATAACTGGAACAGGTCAATATAACTTCGAATTTTTTTCGGGCGAATTTATAGGCCTAAGATGAATTATCTCGATTAATAAATCGAATAATATTCAATGATTAAATATTTAGTCATGAAAAAATTCGAATAATACTGAATGATTTTACAAGCTTACCTTAAAAATTACAAAAATTTTCATAAAAATTGATCAAATAAAATCATCCAATGATGATTCAGAAATATTACTAATTTGGTTAATTTATTATTATTATTGATATTAGCCTTACTTTCCATAAATCTTTCGTAGTCCACCCCAAAATTACTTGGAATTCCTTGCCTGACCAATAAAAACCAGTATAAATACAAAACTTTGAGGTGAAGTTGTGCAATTACTTGCTTGTGAAGGTCTGACTTTTGTATTCATCTGTCNAAATTTAAATAGCTACAATTGCATATGATTACATGTTTACAATTTAAAAAGCTATGACTTGCCTGTTATAATTACATGCTACTACAAATTCACAATTTAAGCAGCCGTGATTTACAACTATATTATTCTACAATAGATACATCACATGTACAACGGCAGGTACATTTAACAATCCACTTAAATACCCACTACACCTTAATAGACCACTCCCTCAAAATCCTTTCATACACTAATATAGAATATCAACATAAATATTCGATTGGAAAATTCAGGAATATTTCAGGAGTAATATTAATGTAATGGTAGCAATTGTAGACTGCCGCAAATAATTTGGGGTTCGGCACATTTTCCTGGAATTGGTCTTAAAATAAACGATTTAAAGAAAGCATCCACCGACATTCATGAACACACTCTCGCAGAGAAGGAAACACATTTGCATAATTTATAACAGCTCATAAAAAAAGCCCGGAACTTTACGTCGATCATGATTATAATTCTTGGATTGGAAATAAATTAAACCGAGGATGCCAACATTCCTTTTAGAACTTAAGAAATTTTACCAAAAAAGAGAGTTAATGAGAAAATTCGCCTCCAAAAAAGTTTATTCTGAGCTGCCGTACCCATTATACACATTTCGAAAGGCCTTTGAAAAGAGTATTCGAGTCTATATGCAAATCATACTTCTAAGCTGTATGTAATGGTTTTTGATGCCTTACTGAATAAACGGCGCACTGTTGGATGAAAAGATGTTCGAGGGTACGTTTCAGGATTAATTTTGATAAAATGAATAAATGCTACATTTCCTGCAAAAATTGATGAGAGGAGGTTGTAAGACTTTTAATACAAATATTATCAGTCCAAACAGTCACCTTCTGTTTAAAAGTTATTCCGATAACTCTAATTGATTTATTCATAAAATTGATTTTCTTCGATCATTGCACTCAAATGCGTATATCTACCGATGTAATATTTTACAAATTTTCGACTTATTTCATGGTTAAGATTGGAAAGCATCGTGAGAATTTATTTTTTCTTATACTCTCCCACCGTTATTTACTAAGTGTTTGCACGTATTACTTCTAATTGTTGAGAAATATTGAATAAGCTTCTCATTGCAACTCCAAGCATAAAAGGCAAGCTCAAAAATAATATATCCTTATAGTTAAATGTTTAAGAAACATTAAAGTGAGCAGTTTTTTATACTATAAACAATAACCGTCTGTTACCACTATCGTATATCATATTGTAGCGAACACTTATGTAACTTTAACTATTAAATATTATTCATTAATCATTACAATACGTATTTTGAACGTTTCTATTACGTAAAATGAAATCTTTATTCCAAACTTGTTTCTTAGAGTACATATCGTGTGATTTTTAAAAGTCGACATCATTTTTTTGCAATCACGCTGTGAATAAGAAAAGATTCAAACTTTCTGTGAAAACCATCTCAACTCTATCACTGCAAGGAATAAAGTTCGTTAATTTGATGGCTTAGCTCGACTGACCTGATTTACCTCTTTTATCATTCGTATTTCGTGTCGTATATATGAGAAGTTTGATTTAATGTTCAATAATTGCCATTTATTATCACGATAAAGAGCAATCAAAAGTAAAAAAGAGAAACCGCTTCTTCAGCTGAGATATTGGAGAATGCATATCTTTTTGTCGAGAGGAAAAACGTTGAATTATTTATCGACCATCATTGCCTATGAAAGGTTAGATGATACAAGAGACTTTCTAGTCTCATTATTGCTCTAAATGAAAGCTTTTATTCCTTTATTGCTATTATTCTTATTATTTGTCTTCAAATTTTGTCTTCGAAATTTTTGAAACATATTGATGAAATTAATAACGATCATTAGAAATGTGTTTATATTTGAGAACGTCCAAGGATATGATGGTATTTATTTTCAATGGTTGTTAATAGAAAGAATCTCCTTGAGCGATACTTTTGCGGAATTCCTCCGAAATAATCATTAAGTTTACTTAGATTCTTGATCATTTTCAGTAGCCATTTCAATCCTAACAATTTACTCTAGTACCTCATACTCTTTCATTGTTCTTTTTACAATCTTGCTTCCAACTTTACAGTACGCTTTACATACATCTGGTTTTGGTGATTGGAAATCGACTATGTTAATTTAATAAAAAAGTTATAATCATCTATTTATCATTAGTACTAGAAATGGAAGACTGAGTTATAAACAAAAATTTCCAAAGAATCGTTTATTTGGACATTAGACAAAAAATTCTCCGATTTTGATACCAAAAATTTCCGATCCTCAATTCCAATTAATCGTTCCACACCATTCATACTTGACACTAAGCACGTTTCAACTATTACAGTTGTAAAGAGAATTTTTGGCTATAGTGCGAAATGTACATTCTTTTAAATTGTATCACAGCAAGACTACATCAAATAATTTATGCGTTGAACTAAATTCAGAATTTAATGACACCTACACAAAATCTGTGATTCCTCAAATTTGCGATATGGCTTGTTCATTGCAAACCTCTAGAAAGTCTTTAACTGTTTCCGAGCCATATAATTGCCTCTTCCTCGCTAAGAATGATAGTTGTAAATGATAAATAGACTTCATTAGGGCGAGATTGAGACTTACAGGCTTTTTCGTAGTCTATCAAAGAAGCATATATGAGAAATTTCTAAAAAAAAAGTTTAAAATTAATCTTTTTAGCGATTTGGTGAAATTTCATATTTTCGATGCTGAAATAAATAGCAAGAACCTGTACAAATACACAGTTTTGGTCGGTTCATCTTCAGGCAAAGGAGGTACTTTCTTCATTTGTATGAAGATCGAAACCATTGTTGCAAACTGAAATTATTCTGTGGAACTGTACAATTTACTGCCATTTATTTTCGCTTCCGAAAAACAATATTATTTGTAACAATTTATATATATTATTACTGTTTTTTCATCACATTTTATACATTGCATCATTCTACATTTTGAAATAGTATTGCTTAATTGTTCAGTGGATCTAATCACAAATGCAAATCAAAGGTTACGAAAGCATTCAATTCCCGCGTTAATTTTTAAAGCAGGAAGTATTTTCGACCGTGAAAATGAGCTGTAAATTTAACTAATTAACATTTTGCTTTGTAATTAACACTCAAATACTGAAATTACAGAATATATTTCCCTTCTGCCAGATGCTCCATCAGATAACCTCTTAAAATATCTTCCGTTAAAATCTCTGGAGAAAACCAAAAGTCATTAGCACGTCTCTTCCTTTATCCTTTTTAAATCGCTTCAGGCAATCAGGCAATTCTTTACCGTCAATGTCTTAAAATTCGTCCAAAAAGGAAATTATGGAAGCTTAATCGTTTTCATCTTGCATTTAGTATTTGTTCATATTTATCAGCAGCAAATTTAAGTTCAGGTTATTAACCACGTCAATGAGGACATCTGAAAAGATATTATTATTATTATTATTGTATAATTCAGCCGCAGGATGACACTAGTTCAGGTGGCGACGTTACATTATTCACATTCTACAACCAACATTATGTTCTACATATTAAAATACATACATTTGTGAATGGTCACTACGTCCACTAACTACAATATTTTATAAAACTTCCTTATTGAAAATTTAAATAGCTACAATTGCATATGATTACATGTTTACAATTTAAAAAGCTATGACTTGCCTGTTATAATTACATGCTACTACAAATTCACAATTTAAGCAGCCGTGATTTACAACTATATTATTCTACAACAGATACATCACATGTACAACGGCAGGTACATTTAAAAATCCACTCAAATATCCACTACACCTTAATAGACCACTCCCTCATAATCCTAATATAGAATATCATACTAATATAGAATATCAACATAAATATTCGATTGGAAAATTCGGAAATATTTCAGCAGTAATATTAATGTAATGGTAGCAATTGTAGACTGCCGCAAATAATTTGGGGTTCGGCACATTTTCCTGGAATTGGTCTTAAAATAAACGATTTAAAGAAAGCATCCACCGACATTCATGAACACACTCTCGCAGAGAAGGAAACACATTTGCATAATTTATAACAGCTCATAAAAAAAGCCCGGAACTTTACGTCGATCATGATTATAATTCTTGGATTGGAAATAAATTAAACCGAGGATGCCAACATTCCTTTTAGAACTTAAGAAATTTTACCAAAAAAGAGAGTTAATGAGAAAATTCGCCTCCAAAAAAGTTTATTCTGAGCTGCCGTACCCATTATACACATTTCGAAAGGCCTTTGAAAAGAGTATTCGAGTCTATATGCAAATCATACTTCTAAGCTGTATGTAATGGTTTTTGATGCCTTACTGAATAAACGGCGCACTGTTGGATGAAAAGATGTTCGAGGGTACGTTTCAGGATTAATTTTGATAAAATGAATAAATGCTACATTTCCTGCAAAAATTGATGAGAGGAGGTTGTAAGACTTTTAATACAAATATTATCAGTCCAAACAGTCACCTTCTGTTTAAAAGTTATTCCGATAACTCTAATTGATTTATTCATAAAATTGATTTTCTTCAATCATTGCACTCAAATGCGTATATCTACCGATGTAATATTTTACAAATTTTCGACTTATTTCATGGTTAAGATTGGAAAGCATCGTGAGAATTTATTTTTTCTTATACTCGCCCACCGTTATTTACTAAGTGTTTGCACGTATTACTTCTAATTGTTGAGAAATATTGAATAAGCTTCTCATTGCAACTCCAAGCATAAAAGGCAAGCTCAAAAATAATATATCCTTATAGTTAAATGTTTAAGAAACATTAAAGTGAGCAGTTTTTTATACTATAAACAATAACCGTCTGTTACCACTATCGTATATCATATTGTAGCGAACACTTATGTAACTTTAACTATTAAATATTATTCATTAATCATTACAATACGTATTTTGAACGTTTCTATTACGTAAAATGAAATCTTTATTCCAAACTTGTTTCTTAGAGTACATATCGTGTGATTTTTAAAAGTCGACATCATTTTTTTGCAATCACGCTGTGAATAAGAAAAGATTCAAACTTTCTGTGAAAACCATCTCAACTCTATCACTGCAAGGAATAAAGTTCGTTAATTTGATGGCTTAGCTCGACTGACCTGATTTACCTCTTTTATCATTCGTATTTCGTATCGTATATATGAGAAGTTTGATTTAATGTTCAATAATTGCCATTTATTATCACGATATAGAGCAATCAAAAGTAAAAAAGAGAAACCGCTTCTTCAGCTGAGATATTGGAGAATGCATATCTTTTTGTCGAGAGGAAAAACGTTGAATTATTTATCGACCATCATTGCCTATGAAAGGTTAGATGATACAAGAGACTTTCTAGTCTCATTATTGCTCTAAATGAAAGCGTTTATTCCTTTTTTGCTATTATTCTTATCATTAGTCTTCAAATTTTGTCTTCGAAATTTTTGAAACATATTGATGAAATTAATAACGATCATTAGAAATGTGTTTATATTTGAGAACGTCCAAGGATATGATGGTATTTATTTTCAATGGTTGTTAATAGAAAGAATCTCCTTGAGCGATACTTTTGCGGAATTCCTCCGAAATAATCATTAAGTTTACTTAGATTCTTGATCATTTTCAGTAGCCATTTCAATCCTAACAATTTACTCTAGTACCTCATACTCTTTCATTGTTCTTTTTACAATCTTGCTTCCAACTTTACAGTACGCTTTACATACATCTGGTTTTGGTGATTGGAAATCGACTTTCTCTTAAGGGTTCAAGTGATCTTGTTTATCTCGTTAACTTCAGTGCTCCACTAAGACATTCTAGACTCACTAAGCTGTTTCGGGACTCTTCCCGGAGGTTTGATGTTTGTCGTTTTGAACCTGTGGCTAGAATTATTAAAACAACAAACGAGATCTTGAATAATGCCATATATATTGATTTATTCTGCGATTCGCATTCGGAATTATTCAAACCCATCTTTGTAATGTTTTTATTTCCTTTTATTTTTATTGTAACTTGAGTCGAGTTCTGTGATTTTTGGTGTAATAATTCATATTTATTTATTTATTCATTTACTATTCCGCATTTAATCGAGTACTTTCTTTTTTGCGGTTAATAAATCATCATCACCACTACCATAATCATCATCATCATCATCATTATTATTATTATTAACAATAATCTGCAATGCTTCAAATCGATGTGGATTTGCTTCACGTATTCTTACTGTGTCAGCGTTCTTTCTCGAAGAATGAAGAATGCAAGGAGTGATCGTCGATGGAGAAATCGGTCTCCCAAATGAAATTTCAACTTCTAAAAATGGAGAGAAAACACGTGATAAGAAAAATTCATTAAGAAAAAGGGGATGCGGTGCAGGAAAAGAAGAATAGCGGGTTAGATACGCCCTCTGGTTTGTAAACATAGAACCGGAGTATTTGATAATGAAGTACCTATAAAAAGAGGAAGATCTGGAACGAAAATCATAGTCCAACAGTTGGCTTCAGCTACTTCACTTCTCCAATTGCAAAGTAACAGCTACACTTTGAGAACCATGAACAAGTTGGTGAGTGCATTGATTTTTCCTAAAATAAGATTTTGTGTAATCCAAAGATGTATTCCTTACTAAGTTTCTTGCCATTTTGGTGTGATGAAAAATATTTCTTCGAACTACAGTGGAGAATTCGGGTTCGAGTCCCGGTCCTGTCAGACTTTTATATCCGTTTCTCCATGAGTATAATTCTAGCTGCACACTTTATTCTGCAAAGTTACCTTTCACCCTTTTCCCTTCAAAAATATAACATTTAAACATGTTATAAGGATTCAAGTTGGAATCGATTCAGCATCAGCATTTTCCGTATCCGCAATTTTCGTGATGAAATGTGTCTGGAAAAGTTTTATTCTCCTTGCAACGAAATTTTTCTGCCAAAAATCACATTAATTTCTTTCTTCATCCAGGTCGCTCTCTTGGTATTATTTGCCACCACCGCCGCTGTTATCCAATGGACCAATGCTGACCCTCTCACCGTTGTCGCCGGCTCGAACCTTAGGGTAATTATGAATGATTTATAGTTATAAATGAGATGTATTTCTCGACACTGACACATCAAGAGCATATATAGAATCGTGGAATTTCAAAGCGTGCATCTTAAAAGAAAATCGCTTTGTAACTTCCAATGCAGATTCTGTNGCCATAAACTTAAATCTAGAAAAATAACTCAATACATCCAAACAATCCGGCAAACATAGTTACAAGAAAATTGGTATTAACAGTTGATACAAATTAATAGGCAGTATATGTAATTTTTAGAAAAAAAGCAGGATTTTATACCATATAAACTTATTTTATTTCTTAAGAATGGAGAATTAAAAGTATACCTTTTGTCCAACAGGGCCCGTTCTTTGGCAGAAGCTTTGTGTCCTACACGGCAGACCCTTATCCAAAATTCGTCGCTTATGGCAACTATCCTTGGTACACGGGATACGTCCGCTATGCCTTCTAACGAAAGTCAATCCAGTCCTTTATTGGACCAACTCAGGACCTGTGAAGACGCCTCGTCATCTGATTGAACTGTCAATATGCTTAGTATAAGTTGAAGATTGGAAAATAAATATATGGTTAAGCTAAATCCAGTTGTTTTAATTTTATACCCAGTAAATGGTACTACATCAACGGCAGGAGAGAATGGTCTCAGTCAAGACAAGTTGGAATTAACCTGATAATATTTAAATTCCATTGCGTCGTCCTTCTCTAAATGAATTGCTTGCTTTAGTGCCATTAACTCTCTCAAGTATTTGAATATTAGCAAATAACGATTATTTTCGAGAATCTTATAAAGGAATGATTTTTTTAAGATACCGTATTCTCGACCATTACGGGAAGAAGGGTTCTCCTACTGTAATGGACGTCGAATTTCTTATTGTGCATTATCTACAGGATTAAGGAAAGGTAAATTGCTAAGCACGGAAGAGCTGTGCAGCTGAATCGCAAGAATTTCTGTGGATCTTCCCAATGATTCCCAATACCAGGGGAACCCTTGTAATCCTTGTGGATTATCTAGTTTTCAGTTAAATAGAAACTAAACTAGGACTCCCACCAAAAAAAACGTTTCTCCAAATTTTAGTATTTTTGACCATTTAATGCAAAGTTTTGTTTTTATCACAGGTAGATCGAGAAAGTGCCCGAACTTCTTAGAGTGCTTACTGTAAAATTATTTTCCCAAAAAAATATTAATCCGATCTAAATAAATTTTAAAGTAGCATTAGAATACTTATTCTTGACTCAAATAAAAAGTTCCAGATTATTTCGGTGACCACAAGATAAATATTTGCTCTGGATTATGTAAAACAACTTTTTCTCAGTAATGAATGGACGTAAAAAATTGGTCTCATTCGGTTATAATGCTCACAGTTTACAGGAGAGTTCACAAGTTATATCTCACATTGACTACAACTTAGCGATTAATTCATATGAATTTATATTTAAGAGCGCGAGTACGCGCCTAGAAACGTGGCAGAAGCCGGAAAGGATTGTCGGAGGATCATCCCAATGCTTCCGAACGACAGGTATAAATTCCACGGGGAAAAATTCTACGGTTAAGGGGAAGGTTTCATGCCTTTATTTCGACAGTAGTTACACGTATTTCTCAAGATCAACATTAGTTTATTCCTATAATTAAAATAAGAATACATCCCTAGGATGCATCCTTAAGCAACGGCCCTCCCTACCTATTTTATATAATGTAAATTTTACTCTCATACATGTTTATGATAGCAGATTGGCGATCCTAAACATCTTAATAAAGGTCTTCTTTAAATCCGTCGTTACTTTTGAATTGTTAATAGGTTTGTATGTAGATTTTTTTGTATAAAGAAATTTATAGACATTGAAATTGCTGTAATGAATTCTTCAAATAAATCACACGATTATTACAATTGTATAATAAAGAAATGTGTGAAATATTTACTAATGGTTAGCTTGGAATATGAGGAAATCGATTTAGAGTAGAGAGTAGAACATCTCACAGTAACTGGAAGGTAAAACCATAGTATGGTACGACTTTTTTGTAAGTCGAGTGTTCAGAGAAGGCTAAGAACTATCGTTTTCTATCTAACAATTACGATTAATTGTACTCCAGATCAACAAAAGATTACTGAATTGAGTCATAGCTCTCATTATTTACCAAACGGTCTATCGTCTTCCATCTTCAATATCTAGAAGTTCTTGATTTTATTTCCTCAGTTATTTGTGTAGTTAGGTATGCCTGAAAAACTTTCTAATCGAAATCAACCCAATCTTCCCAAGAAAAAACGAGCGAAAGAACTCTGCCCGGACTGGGGCTACAACTTGTATCATCCACTTGCCTGGCGGTTGATATAAGCCATCTTGATAGAAAACATCTTGACAATTAGACCTCGTTTAGTATCGTAAAACAGGCTTTCTTCATTTCTGTTTTTGTTTGGGAATTTCCTAGATGCATACCTTTACCTACAAAGTCAAAGTTCACCCTTTTCCTTGTTACAACATATTTTATCCCTGAATCCTCGTGATTCGTAAAATGAAGACAAATGATTCATCCTGACATCATGTGCTCTGCAATTGACTGCGGTACTTTCTTAGTATATAATTTTCTGTTTCATTAAACATGACCATGGAAATGCTAGAATCTATGTATTCTATCTATAGAAGCCAGACATCTATGTATTAATTAAATCTAATATAATCTAAATAATATTATCGTAAATCTAATCTATATTTATTTTCCCCGTTGAAAATCAACGGCCATGGAAATGCCAGAACGAAATAGGTCTTAAACCAACTCTTATTGAAATGGAAAATTAAAGAGATAAGGTTTCGGATTTTATTTTCGTTTGATAATGTACATTTCTGTTTCTTCCGATGGAGATGGAAATTTTTCAGCCCACGGGTAAGCTGTAGATGGAGAGTTATGGTGGTTTCACAAACCCTGGGCGTTATATTTGCTAGGAACTTAGTGAATCAAAGTCTTGATGACAGGGCCCGCGGCGTAGGCGACTGGAGCAGCTTGGACAACTGGCGCGGCGGCCACGACGGAAGTGGAGTATGGAGACACCACCTGCGAATGGTTATGAACAATTAGAAAATCGGCCATTACGTGAATTGCATTAACCATCATCCAGCACTACTATAAGATGTGCGTATGATGACGAGGTTTCTCATTCGAATGTCTATCACCATCAAAATGTTACTCGAAGATTAAGCAAAGGTAATTTACTAAGCACACGAGAGCCGTGCGGCTTAAACCCGAAGAACAATAGGTGTGAATAAGAGCGACATGACTGGAACTCGAACCCATGTCTCCCACTTTCCAATCACTGAACTACCGTTCCGCGTCTCTTCCACACTGTTTGGGAAATGCTTTGGAAGAGACATGGTAGTTCAGTGATTAGAATACCTGCTCGGAAAGTGGGAGACCTGGGTTCGAGTTCCAGTCATGTCGCTAAAATATTACTCAGTGTTCCAAAGAGACGAATTCACTGCAAAATTAGGTGAGACGGAATAGTAGTTTGAAATCAATAAAGGCACCAAAAGAAGGGAAATTGAATGAAGATTCTTATTTTGGTCGTCGAATATAGTCATAAACGAAACAGAGTCAGGGGTAACCTTGTGGTAAGTATTAATATTAAACATATTAAGACGCTCCATTAGAGTGAACTTTTAGTAGTATAGTAAAAAGTTCACTCTAATGGAGCATTTTAATATGTTGAATATAGGTTTATGTTGCGAGACATTTGAGAAAGTAAACGAAAATGTTCTTAAATGTTGAGGTTGTAATCAAACCCTCCCCTGGAGACTAATTCCATTGCTGAATCCAAGCTCATGCATTTTCTCATAAGAATACATTTATACATTTGGAAATTGAGGCCCATATAGAATATATGGTAAGAATTAGTGATAGACTATGTGAAAAGGAAGAAATTTAATGAGATTTTAGCATTTGCAGTTGCTAATAATTTTCATTGACGAATCTCAGGGACACATACGACCATTTAGTGTTTTATTATTCAGCATATTTTTTTCAACTAGATTTCAAAATTATGGAGCTTTTAAAAATTCTTTTCGTTGAGTAAATCTACATCTATGTATTAATTAAATCTAATATAATCTAAATAATATTATCGTAAATCTAATCTATATTTATTTTCCCCGTTGAAAATCAACGGCCATGGAAATGCCAGAACGAAATAGGCCTTAAACCAACTCTTATTGAAATGGAAAATTAAAGAGATAAGNAAAATCAACGGGCACTTTGACTGGTAAATGATAGATTTGTTTGAATTGTTACAATTTGAAAATGAATATCGAACAAAGAAATATTCTCAAGTGATACTTGGTGGAACTTCATTTTAGAAACACTTACAAAAGCCAAAACTTGCACAAATTCCACTAAAATTGCAACAGGGTTGACTGGTTTCGGTGTCAAAGCACCATCATCAGAATGATGGTGACACCGAACCACTTCTGATGATGGTGCTTTGACACCGAAACCGGTCAACCCTGTTGCAATTTTTGTGGAATTTGTACAAGTTTTGGCTTTTGTAAGTGTTTCTATGAACATCGAACCTTAAAATCTTTAATTTTGGCTTCTTTGTTACTTGAATTCGAGCTCTAAATACTATACGAGCGCCAATAAAATATATACGCGAATAAAACTCTGAAAAGGGAGCGAAATCAAATTCTAAATCAGCTTTGATTGGAAACAGATTGATTTCTCAATTCATCCCAATTTGCATAGCGACAAAAATCAGGTCCATGACTGCTAATTACCCGGAAGGTGTTGGCGTATGAGGTTGCCACTGGAACAGCGGCCTTAACCACTGGGGCGGTGACCACAGGAGCCGAGTATGCGACGGGGGCTGCTGCCACGACGGTGGGGGCGGAGTAGGCAATAGGGGCCCCGACGAGTCCTGGAGCAGCGGAGGCGACGGCCACGAAGGCGAGGAGGGCGACCTGAGAGGGAAATCCAAATGGAAAAACATTAACACATCTAATTCTCCACATAAAAATTGATAAGATGTAGGAACGAGTAATAAGAGAGAATTGCACGAATAGTGCTGCATGAAATCCTTTAAAATGGTTCCAAGGAATATGCGGAATTTTTATTTTTCGTAACCCAGAAAACTTAGGTTATATATGAATACTAGATTTAAACTTCCTGGAATAAAAGTTTTAGGGAAAAAAATTTACGATGTTCTAGAAACTTCCATATGTTCAAGTCTCTTAAATGAAAATTTGTAATATCTACCTCTTACCATTTAAGCATCACGAAAATCGGAGAATTTTATGCCAGTAAATTCTTGTTATTTTATAATTCCAAAAGGTTTATTGTATTTACTTATTAAGAGCTTTATTTTAATGCCTTTGATGGATCAGATCTTAAAAATACGATCAGTCAATACAACTCTTTTAATTAAAATTGCTGATCAAATCGTCCATCCTACCTTTCAAAACTTCATTATAAAACATTTGGTACACAACAGCAACACAAACCACCTGAGTATTTTTGTAAAACTGTTTCATCAGGTCAGGTAAAACTTTCGTAGCGGTTTCCAGCTTTTGTTTTGAAGGAACATCAAAACTCTAAAACTTCAGTCAAATACGATCTAATTTTAGCACCATATCTCATCAGCTGAGGTTAATCGATTTTTATGATTTGAGAACACACAGTGTTGTTCAAAGCTCAAAAATGAAAGTATGCTATAAACGAATACTTTCTAAATGTGTTCTTAACTCAAAAGTTCGAATTTATCATTTGTTAGAACATGAATTCAGCATAGTAAGTCACTTAGCAATAGCCTTATATGAACATAGAACATTCTATAAATGCATTACCCTCTCACAGGTGGTTTTACATCCTAACCACTTAGTAGTATTGCTTAAAGTGCTTCGACAGCTTAGGTCATTTCGCACGGAGGCTCCCACCGGGAATCGAACCCGGGACCGCACCGAAGTCGAACGCGTTATCACTTGGCTATCCGGGAGCCCTCTTAATCACTAATTTATTATACAAATGTTCTATTTATTATTTAAATATTTATTAGATTTATTATACAAATGTTCTACTATTTAGCAACTAGTGATTGCAGAATTTAACTTTGACTCACCAGCTTGAACATGGTTCCTAGGGAATGGGTAACTGTGCTGTTGATTAAGTGCGGAAGGATCTTTAGCGATCTGCTGCTTTGTAGCATAGGGTAGGCGATAGCTTCCTTATATATGCACCAACTGTCATCCGTCCTCTACCCTCCCCACTGCCCTCCTCCATTGCCCTATTCCTCTAACCCTCAAAGTGGCCCCACCCTGTGCCAAAACAATTACGTCTGCGGTCCCACTAAACTGCCGCCCTGCGACCTTCCAACCCCTCCGCGCCACACTAAAGCCATGGCCGAACCACACCCCCGCATGCAATTCTTCCGACACCGAAGCTCCAGTTACAGTTTCGACCCGCAAACATTTCATCCGATCGCCGAAAGTGGGACTGTTACCATGCGTGGGAATTTCAACGCCATGTGTCGTAGCTCTGCAAGCATTTGGAGTGGGTTGATGCCAATCACAGAGATCTTCTTTCGTCGATGCAAAATATTGGGAAAGAGATCGCGACGGAGACAGAAAAATAAGGGAAAATGAACTCGCGGGACTACACAACTGATAAAATTTTTATTGCTAAATCTTAGCATCCGGTTTCATGTCTCGGTAACTACATTAAAACAATATTTATCAAAAGTTGAGTAAAGTAAAAAATCCCAAGGAGGAATGGATTTGAAAAATGTCTGATGGGACCGGGAATCGAACCCGGGTCTCCCAATTGCCGGTCGGGTGCTTTGCGTGCCTAGTTGCCTGGTTTTATTAAATATATTTCGACTCTTTTCAGCTCCAGCAACTTGACGCCTTAACGATTCGATGCAAAGCTGAAATCTTTAGAGAGAACGGCTGAGAGGAAATTTCTCACAACATTCAACCTGAAAATATGTTCTGAAAGAAAATCCCACAGCATTTTATCGCAGTGGTACGCGGTTTTGTGTTTAAGACTGTCGCCCTTCATGCTCTAATTGTAGCTAAAACACTGATTGCCAAAGATCTTTTCCTTCAAATCACGGAAACTTCTTTTTTCAATTAATTCCATAGTTTTGTCAACTACGTTCTCAATTGAAGCGCAGCCGATCCATACTGCATGAGAATATTTACGTAAATCGGATGAGTTTTTAATTCGTTTTCAATGAATTTCTATGTAAAGCGTTAGTTATGCATCATGTCATTACCAATAACTACGTACCGTCTCACATTAATCTCCTAATATTTTATATATATACTTATCCTTTGAAAAGATGCACGGATGACAGAGAGAGGTACAACGGGTTTGGAATCCCGGAAAGAAAGGACACTAGAAGATAGCCTGTAATTGCTTAATAAATCCAGAGAAAGTACGTAAGTAGGTAGTAAGTAGAATAAAAGAAACTTTGTACTTTTACACAGGTAATCAGTAGAATAAAAATGAAAAACTTTGTACTTTTCCACAATTAGGTAGTAAGTAGAATAAAAGAAACTTTGTACTTTTCCACAGGGATTTTAATTTTGCTATCGGTTTCGTAAGTGTACTTACATCTTCTGGCCAGAAGATGTAAGTTCACTTACCTGAAGATAAGTATATTTGCCTGAAGAAGAAGAAGAGAAGTAAGTACACTTACCTGAAGATGTAGGTAGCAAAAAGATGTAAACCGGTAGCAAAAGTAAAATCCCTGTGGAAAAGTACAAAGTTCTTTAATTCTGCAATGTATTTCCACGAAGTCACGCCTTCCGATAGCGAGGTAGTAACTTGTAGTATGCGACCCCCTGCTACTTGAGCGATCCGACAATGAGTAAAATAAGACAAATGCTAGGACAAGTCGTTTTAAGGAGGTTCTTTCTGAGAAAGCTACGGGACAAAAATAAGCTAGAAAAGTATCTCCAATGCTTGGTGTTTACATCCCCTGCCACACGCCGATAAGAAAGTATCAATGTATAGGGTAGAATTTGACGTGTGATCGAAACGATATCCGAAGTTTGGCTGACAATAGATGGAGAATATATTCCTAAATATTGGAGGAAAAATATTCGTGCGCAATAGGTGAATATGTTTAGGAGAAAACACGATAATCAAGAATATTACTAATGAGTAGTTAAAAATTAAAGAAACATGAAGCTCCAATTAGCTTACGATCTAGAATATTAGGAGATGTGAAGTTAATAATGGTTCGATGTCCCATTTATTTAAAGCTTGAGCCACGACCAACTTGCCATAAAAACTACGATCGAAATAAAATTCTGATATTGAATATATATTCTGATACTTTGCCTACAAAAACATTCAAGAAGAGTGTGTAACAGACGCGGCATATGGTACATACGAACACCTGCTCGGAAATTGGGAGACTTAGATTTGAGTCACAGTCATGTCACACCTCAGTCATATATTCACACCTGTTATTCCTTCCGATATTTTCCTTCAATACAACTTGGATGGATATTATGTGTAAATGATTCTCAGTAAGGACTATTAGAAATAATAATCCAATATTAATCGCCTAGATTAAGAAACATTACGTTGAAGTAATATGAAAATGGAATTTCCGAGATCAAATACACATAAATCTTAAGTATGTTTATGTAAGTACCCTGGAAGCCGCCTTTCAGCGTATGGCAGGGGGTGCATGTATGTGTGCATATGGTATGGTACACCATGACTCTATTTCCATAATCGATTACTTTCGCGTATCGTTAGAGGAAAAAATGAATTTTTGTAAAGACTTGTTCTAACATCTGCTTCCATAATCATTCTCGGAGTGTTGGAACGGCCTAAGTAGCACGGTGAACGCATTATCTCGGCTACATCATCTCTGAACGTGCTTTCTCTAAATTTATCCAGTAAATTAATCTTTTGTTGAAATCTTCTAACTTCTAAAGATTCTCATCTTGCATCCTGAAGCATCTGATTAACACTAACTGATTTATTGTAGCAATTCTTTACAAAACGCATCGCCTTTCGCTGCAAACCTACTAAATTAAACCTTTGGATAAAAGAAATATAAAAAATCCATTCTAAATGTTAGCGAAGCGTTAAAACGCTCATAAAAATATGCTTTTACCTTTAACATTTTTCCAAACATTTCTTCCGACCAAGCTTATTTTGAAAACATAAACTCTGCCGTGTTTAAATGGGCGTGTCCCAGGAACAAAACAAAATGCAGTATTTCCTTAGTCGCGAGCCTTTAACCCTCGCAGGTCGGAAGTGTTCGCTTCATTTTTCTACTAGTTACCTTTCCTGTCATTTTTAACTAGCGTGTCCACTTTTGTGTCGCTTTCGAATGAATATTAAGATGATACGTGTGACGTAAAATAATGTCGAGAGTCAAATTGAATCGAGGACCTATGATGGCAAGCGTTGATAAGCTCGGAAACGCAAATGATAATCATGGAAATCCGAGGTCAAGGCTGACAAAGATAAAGAAGATAAATTCTCAAGGAAAACGAGTGTCGGTCCATTATAACTATGTGTATAACGGATAATATTTAAATTAATCCGATTGTTTATGAAAACATCTGTTGGGATGGAATTCTCAAATTCTTTTTGCCAGTAATGTTGAAATAAAGCGGATATTACTTCTGTTACATGCGTTAGTGTTGTGGTCCCGGGATCCTGCTTTTCCGGAATTCCGGGATCCCGCGGGTAAAGCGAGTTTCCCATGAATGTCAACGTATATCCCGGGAAATTCCTGTTTTTTCTTTTCTAGTATGTTTAATTCCCATCTGAACATCCCTCCATTCGGTAGAAAGAGATTTCTCCTCATCTGGACTTCACATTACCGAAATGCGCTCATTTTATACATCAACTAACAAAATAAAGTGACTTTAATAGTGTAGTTTTACATGGTTTTGTAATTTTGAGGGACTAGAGTAAAACTGTTGAATTTCTTACATTTATTACCTTTTACTCAATTTTATACGTAGTATTTAAAAATTTCCTGTTATAAATTTTTGTTTTTATTTCTGACATGAGAGATTTAAACAAAAAGTTAATTTATCTGGTTAGAAATCGATAAAATATATGAAAATGAGAAGAATTTGTTTTATATCACCGTCGTTTTGACAAAAAATTTTAATCCCGGGAAATTCTCGAGATCCCGGGATCGACATTTTTTTTCTTCCCGGAATTCCGGAATTGTTAAAAAGCCGGGTGCATAAATAGCTCCAGTGTGCATAAATGGAGTAAGCTGATTCAAATGAAATTAGTTATTGTTAAAATGAAGATTGGCTACAATGTACCCTTTTAAGTCTTCGCAATATAAATTAAATTTTAATATACTTCTAAATCAGCACAATTGGCTCTTGTCCATCTTGAAGTTGAAGAACGAGCCGATGATCTTTTCACACGCAGTTACGTATATAATTGTCTTCAAACGCCTCTTAATGCCGAATACCCGCACCCCTATTTTTTTACAATCGCGTAAAAGCAGTATTTAAACTATCCTGTGATCAAGAGGTCATCGTATCACAAATAAAAAAAAACGAAATTACGATTCGTTGTATATGACCAGTGATGTATTTCATACGACATTCAAAATTTCGTCATATTTCTGAAAGAACTTCAAGAAACATTCACATTCTTTTAGTAAAAAATCAAAGCATCGCTGTAAAAAATCTGCTTTTCTGAAGTGGCCAATAAATTTTATACTTTAGACCCGATTTCTTTTGCAATATTTATACAAAAACAACCGTTCAAATATCACGCTCTTTTTTTTGTTGCTGAATTCACAATAATATTTCTTTTTTGTGAGACCATTATCTAACCATAATCATATATTCAATGATAAATATTCGTTATTTATTCTGAGCTATAAATTGAATTATGTGGTAAAAGATCCTATTTGACTTTTATAGAATTTTGACTAGTTCAGCTTTGGTGACATGCTTAAAAAAACCAAAAATGGACTATGGCCCTGATAAATTATATTGCATCAATTACGTCTATAAAAATTTATGGAAGCGTCCAATTCGAGATTGTTGATATTTACATTATACTGCAACAAAAATTCGTTGAAATCATGACAAAAGGCAAATTATTACATTAAATATAAGAATATATTGTATTTTCTTCAAGTAAAATAGATGCATAGAAACATACATAAGTGTTATTACGCTTAATTTTATTTCAATTGTAATTGTTGTAATTGTAATTGTAATTTCAACGAAAACAGTTGAGTAACGAATCTTCCGTATCTATTCACGTACTTTACGTATACTTATTTAATAAATCGTTGTAATTTGGTCACTGGGCCAGGTGGCATGTTTTCAGAAGCTTCTATGATTTTTTGCGGTTCCCTGAGAGTATTGATACCTTTATTTATTTTTTTACAGATATCACTGCAAGTAAGTGCATGACCTGCTGGCAGTTTATCAATGACGGAAAAGTTATCTAATAAATTATGCAATGCAACCCGGTTCATTTCCATCCTATCAAATGTTTAATTCATTAACTAAGGTGTGCCAAAAGCCTAATATTTCAACTCTAATTGCAATTTACACTTAGAAAATCAATTGTTACAATCCGCTACATGTTTAACTTAGAGGCCCTGGTTGCATAAAGGAAATCACGATATTCAAAATTATCCATTTTCTGCAGATGGAAAAATTAAGGAATTTTAACGGTAAATAAATGGAAAATTTTCGAGTTCGGAAAGAATAAATCTTTAAGTGCGATTTATGTTTTTATTTTCATTTTGCTATATTTACAGGTCCATAAATAAAGGTTTAGTCCCCGAGATATGCCGTAACAGCAAACTTGTAGCCGATTACGTCAAGAGTTGCCGTTGAAATATTTCCTGAGATGGAGTTCAGTGAAGGTATCCGTAGGACTTGACGATGGGGGCAGCGGCGTAGGCGAGGGGGGCGGCGTGCACAACGGGGGCAGCAGCGACCACTGGGGCAGAGTAGGCAGCAGCCACGACGGGGGCCTGTTTAGTGATAAAAAGTTTTTATCATATACCATTCTTTACTTTTCCTTTAAGATGTATTTAGTTGTTTCAACCCTTGAGTAAAATGTCACAAATTCTTGAATACTTGAGTAGAAAAGACCTCCGTGATCCTGAGAAATTTTACAGGGAGCCCAACAGCTGAGCTTTGCCTTTGTCTCACCATCGAATGACTTATAGAAATATCCGTTGTGAAAGACACAAGGTTGATTTTCAAAAAAAGTTTAATATCACTGTATTTAAAATTAATTAATGTACTTTCCCCACCACACGAATGGAATAAAACTCGAAGGATTTATTTTGTACATCCCCAATAATAAAAATTAATGCTTTAGAATGAAAATTTAGGTATTATTGTATTTTGAAGGGTAATAAACCAGGTACTCGACAACTGCGTTTCCAAAACTTTTCCTCTGACGGAAACACCTAGGAAACTTTGTGGCGTCTTTAAATAGTAGCGATAATTAATTGACGCAATTAAGAGTTCAGTGACAGCAATAATTACTCGCAAAGTGAGAAGATTTTGATCTTCAAACATGCTTCAACTCGAGCCAGCATTGAAAACGATTCGAGGTTTATGAACTTCTATAATTTTTGACGGATAACTTGTAAAATGTTCACAGTTTATAGTTAGGGAAACGCTGCTCCACATACTCGCTGGAAGTCTTTGATGAGGTTATGGTAAACTTACCTTCACGGAGACCTTGTAGGTGTTGGCATAAGAAGAAGAGACTGGGACGGCGGCCTTAACGATGGCGGGGGCAGCGTGGACGACGGGGGCAGAGTAGGCGACGGGGGCAGAGTAGTGGAGGGGGGCAGAGTAGGCGACGGGGGCAGAGTAGGCGAGAGGGGCAGAGTAGGCGAGGGGAGCGCCTACGAAGCCGGGGGCGGCAGAGACGACGGCCACGAGGGCGAGGAGAGCGACCTGCGAAAACGGGTGTTAGAGATTTATTGGACGTATTACAAAACGCCTCCGTAGGTGGCTGAAAAAAATGAAGATAACTATCTCTAGCGCATGTTGTAAGAATAGGTTCCTCTGTAATTAATTGCTATGGAATTCCTGATTTAAAATGTTGCGCAGACGGTTCGAGATGTTGCAGACTATGGTTCTGTGGTTGGTATTATATCCAAATCTATAGACAAGAATGATAAAAGAGGAAACTGGGCAACAATCTGTATACCAAAATTTCAGACATATGTGGATCTTACGCCGATTGGTATTTAGACGACCTACGGCTAAAAATTGAAATCCTTATGACCATAATTTCCATAGCCAGCCAGCTTCATATAATTATAGGAATTATAAAATTAACCCTATTTTTTACGTAGAGGAAAATAGTCTGTAAGATATCTGTTGATGCCGAGCTCCGCGGCATGTATTCACAATGTCTACTAAACCTATAGGAAGTTTTGAGTGGTGAAAGTAAACAATTGATGCTTTTTCGAAAAGATTACGAATCTGAATTCTTCACGTGGAAATCAACTTATATCCGTAGTTTTATCAGAATATTAACCAGATATTTTATACAAACTTCCTATCATTCTGGGCGACATATGGAACTCGATAGAATATAATTACCTTATCTCCTTGTTACTCTTGGCCCATGTATTATAATGTATAATTAGCATGGATTTCAAATAATCTTCACCTCAGGACCCGATATCATAATAGTTTGTGAGAGTTAAAACGAAAATTGTAGTTAATCTTGGTGCTTATCCATCAGATATACAGTGGATTAACTATTATATTCACTTTAAATCTATCAAACCATGATAATACTGGACCCTAAGTTGTAGATTAGTGAAATTCTATGCAAACTACATGTTATATAATGGTTTTCTTTCCCGAAAGGCAAGATCAGCTTTGCTTGAGAATATTCCAAATCGGATATCCGGTATTTTAAGTTCGCTGAATCTTACAATGTTCACTGAAAACGTAATTTTCCGAAGAAATTTTACAAATTAAATTTAGAATCCTTACTGCGATATTAAAGAAGAAACTAAAAGAGTTATTAATGATAGAAATGAATGAATATCTTTAAAAGACTCGGAATTTTTCTCCTTTACCGTGATCATACGTATTTCTCAATACGTACTCGAATTTCGCGGCACTACGCCAAGCCGTACGTTTAATAGTTTGTCTGAATCAGGGGGAACAAAATGATACATTGAGACTTTAAACGTTTTGCATTGTCGGTTCCCTGTACCACAGTAAACTCGCATATTTAAGCAAATATACGGTCTAACGTCAGAAACGTTCGAAATACTCGAATACTTGGAAGTCGGCGGCACACTAAGGGCTTACTAGTGTGCACAGCGGTTGATATTTTCTACCCTATCAAACTATACAGTCCACGAACAGAAGATGAGGAACACAATAGTCACCGGTTAGTACTCGAAAATAGCGTCCAGAATCACAGTAATCCCGAGTGATAGAGAAGAGGATATTTACCAGCTTGTACATGGTTGATGCGGGTTGTGGAGTGATCTGGGTAGTCGAAGAAGAGTTGGATCTAAAGCGATCTGATATTCAGTGAGGATTGGTAAAGAACGACCACCTTATATACTCAGTCCGCTCTCTTTTTTTCTCTCTCTCCCCATCTTCCACAATTCTCCCTCAAAGCATCCGCCCGCCCTCCGCGTGACTCAAACATCGGCCCCTTTCCATTCACGCATTCGTGGAGACCCACCCAACGCCCACCCCTAGCACCACTCTTGCTCCATTACATCGCCGCCCTCCGCATCTTTACCCTCTTTCCGAAGATTCATACGTCCCATATTTTTCTCGCCGCTCGATTTTAAAATATCGATAACCGTTCGACGTTTCTTTGATTAGGGTTGCAGATGGAAATCGAAGGGGTGAGTACCTGCTCTTGCGACAGGTTCTGAATGCTGGAGAAGAACATAATTTCTCGACAACGGAATCGAGTTTCCATTATCTCCATCCCCACGATTGATCTACTGGGAGTTGTCAGCGGAGTTCGGTTCTTTGAAAGTTTTAATTCTTAATGGATTGTAATGTTGAGATGCAATGATTTTCTTTTGAAGATTCGGCTTTTTTGTGTAATTGCTAAAGCTTCGGAAGGGGTTCACCATTAGCGTCATCGGTAGCGCGTTCACATTCTGTGGAATTGGTCCTCGGTCCCAAGTTTTGCCACTAGCATAGAATAGCAGCTGACAACTAAAAGCCAATGTCAAAACCAAATTCATCGTCATCATTTATCGTCATAGGCATCATCCGAACCTACATATGATTATTTATGTCTTAGGATAAATACAGGTATTATTGTTATTATTATTATTGTAATTTTATTTGTGATATGTGTAATTCTAATTTGTTCATATCCTTCCTGTCAACAGACTATTAGTCTGATAGGGCATTAATGTTGTATGTGTTTATGAAATTAAAAGAATATTATTATTACTGATGAAAATATCAGCAATCACTTTTGACTGTTTTTGGAGTTTTGTATTATCATTTATGTTCTTATTGGTTTGATAATTGTTTATGCTGTAGGGAAGAGGAATTTTAATATTAGGTAATCCATGAGAAGAAACCCTCTGAAATAAGTAAAGATGTTTAATAATTATTTATTATATCATGTTCCATATGTATATATGTGTTCCATATATGATTTTCTTCGATAATACTGTTGGTAACCAGGAGACAATTCCTGAGCTATAGTAAAAGAACTTTCTGACTATTAATTATATTTAACCATATAAGTAAATAATATCCAACGCCTACTTCTACATATATGTAGATGTTGGTATTATTATATTATTTATATAACTCTAGTACTTTTATAAAGTGTCCTAACACGAATACCTTACGACTGTCCTAGCATGTAAGTACCATCTATTATCTTTTGATCTTTTTACTACAATTAATATAAGTTTTAGGAAAAAATGACTTTGTCAAGAAAACTCATTTTCATGTCGAAAGAGGTATAAAATCTAAATATTACCTCGTAATACGCTCGTTAGACTAATCATTCTTTCACATTTGCAATTTCAATACATATATCGTTCATATAAGGACGAATAACCTTGATGGCAATCGCAGCGCCATATCAGGGTTTCCTATCAGACTGGTTCCCAGTATATAGTTGGGAAACTCTCAGTTAGGGAATTACGAAGAGCGGATGCTGTGTGAGGCAATATGTTAGGCAGGAGTGGGGATGGAGGTAACCATAGTACATGGTGGTGCACGCCAAGTGCAAGACAGACCACTCCAGATCATGACCCACATCTACGAAATAAAAGCTCTCTCGTTGGAGACCGGCTGAAAATCAAAAATTGCAAAAAAGGCTGAGCGCGATATAAGTCACTTCTCATCAAACTAACTGTCCACTACATCTCATGACGCAAACGTTATGGGAAGTTAATGTGGGATGAGTAAGGGATAGAGCAATTAAATATCAATATCGTTAAAAATATTAGAGAGCTTCGAGATATTGGCATGGCGGAGAATAGAAAAGGTATGTTTGGTCGATAGAAAAATAAACAGAGATATTAGAGAAGGATTACAAGGGAATGAGAGGGTTTTAATTAAAATAATTAAATGTCCACGAAGGAAATGGGTGGGTAAAATATTGAGAGGAAAGGGATTGCTGAAGAATGTAATTGGGTAGAATACAAGGGAAAAAGCAGAGGGGAAGACAAAGGCAAAAGTTGATAGATGACATAAAAGTGGATTAAGTTACCAGGAAGCGAAAGAATTGACGTTGAGTAGAGAATATTAGGGCACATGAACCTACCGAAAGGTGGAATACTTATGTAACCTTATCTATACTCATCGAAATTTCGGGGAGACAATCCGAAAATGAGGAAAGCAGCATGAGAATAAAACATATTACACAATGACTCCGAGATGGAGTTTGTTAAACGTTTCAGGTAAATGGAGGAACTGGCACGAACCTATAGTTCGTAGTACATTGTTTAGCAATGTGAACTTATTCACACATACAAGCTTATAACACATACAGCACATACTATTATTGCTCACAAAGTGAAAATAGGATTACTATGAACAGCATCCGTAAATCCTCATCTCAGCTCCTCGAATTAACCCTATCTCATATCCACTTTCAATCGATCGCGGAGAAAGTTTACCACAAGATTTCCATCACCAACCTACGATATAATGAATATGTGCACATTGTCGTACTTATAAGTTTTAACGCAATATGACCTAGATATTCATATTAACCGTAAAACTAACTCACGCGGATTAGGAGATTGATGAACACTAAGAGGAATACGACACGTTTTGTGTTCGTCTTTGTGTTTAACGTGTATGTGTTCCTCGAAGAAACAATATAAAGCTAACTTCATAAGATTTATTTGAGTAACTAAACATCAAAATCCCTCGATCTGACCTAAAAGTTTCATTTCGTTACGTTTTCTTTGACAATGATGGTTTTTGAAGCTCATTAATGATAAGCTTCCTACACGATAACAGTTTTAGCGGTCATTGCACGATATCCCATCACTTAAAGAATACGATTTGTTTGATAACAAAGGAAAGATATATAATTTTCCACACAAAATACTTTTGTTGACCACAATATCTCGGCCACCTCCGTAGATTTTAGAATACAATTTGATAGACTCCCTTGAAATCGCACGACCACGACTCAGCCAAGCCTGGTGAAAAAACCTTGAAAAGACAAAATCAGTTTTGCCTGTAAAATGAATGATTAACGGCATTCAAAGGCCTTCGTTCACCAGTGAAGGTAAAGCGGAGAATTTCGGAGCTCAATATATATTTGATATCATCCCTAAAATCTTGCAACACATGAGCATGCATTTAAAAGGAGAGCGAAAAGGAAAATTTTTATATTAGGATAAATTGTGACAGGTATGCGCACTGTAGAGAGATGAGCGATTAGGATAGAGAAAAAATGATCGTTTTCATCAACCTAATAAACACAACCTCTTTCTTATTGCTTCTTTTTCCTTTGTCATAACCTTCTTCTAAAATGACAAAGGGTTAGATGTAAGAGTAGAATTTATAAACTCAATCTTGCCCTATATAAAGTCGTATTCTATTCTGTTCCAATAGCGAACTCATTCCGCGTATTTTTGTTACCAGTTGGTTTTCTCAGCTCTCTTGAAGCATGTAAATTCTAATTAGCTTTCCTTCTCTTCCTATTTTTCTGTTTTTAGCTTACAGGAGCTGCATTTCATTCCGAATCACTCGCAGCATTTCCGGACGAGCTCTCTCCCAGCATACTGAATCCCGTGCGAATTTCTCCACTTTTGCTCAACTAATAAATAAAATAACGGATAAAGAAAATAATAATGATATGCCTTATCCGCGGTGTATGGCATATTAAATGGAAATTCTTTGAGGTGGTTCATATCAAAAATTACTATCGTCTTGTTTGGATGACATTGCTTCACGATGCTTTGAGATTGCAATATCGAGTGGTTACATAGTGACTTTCGTCGACTTTCTCTGAGTCAAGATTCCTGTCTCGGACTTAGGTATTTCGTTACAGTTCTTAACAGTAAACGCCCAACTCTCATTAATGCAAACTTTAAGCTTCGAAATACTCATGCAGAGTGATTTTTGGTAAGATGGAGACAAATATTTACGTTCTCTCGCTTAATTTGAACTTTAAAAGGCCACAAAAAGTGGGATTATCAACTCATTTTCTTCAGAGAAATTAGTTTCTCTTTCAAACTTACTCTTCAAGATCAATGTTTGCCTTCTAAATTCTCCCTTTATCGATACGATTAGAAACTGAGACCGATTTTCACGTGAGACTTAAAAGCGCAAAATTATTTCATGGCGAACAAATTCGACGGTCATGTTACTTATTCCCGTGTTTTATTTTTAACCATGATCAGCAGTCGATTTTTCTGTTGCCTTATATAAGTACTATGAACGTGAAAGGTTGAATATTGGTGCAGAATTCCCTCAGTTTCAATCCAAACTATGTCTTTCTTCGATCCTTGGAAGAACATTAAGAAAAAATATATTGCCAAAGTATCATTTTTTATTTTCATAAGAACGTAAATTTCTGCAAATTTGGTTTTTACATATCACACATCAATTTCCCTACATTGTATGAGGTTGATGAATATCAAAAATAAATTAATGGATGAAAGCCTTGGCGAACGCGGGGGCGGCGTAGGCAACTGGCGCTGCAGCCACTACCGGGGAGGAATAGGCAACTGGTGCTGCGGCAGCGACGACTGGAGCGGAGTACACAGAGGTCTGCAAAGGAATGAATTTCTTACGTTAGGAAAACATTGTTACATAAATGGTATAGTTGTTGGATGTAACTGAATTTACCCTGAAGGTGTTGGCATAAGAGGTGGCAACAGGGACGGCTGTCTTGAGAATGGCAGGAGCGGCGACGGCGGGGGCAACGACTGGTGCAGAGTAAGCCAATGGGGCGGAGTATGCCAATGGAGCGCCCAGATAACCGGGCTCGGCAGAAACAGCAGCCACAAGGGCGAGGATAGCCAACTGAGGAGAAAGAATTAAATTACCATTCGTGACTCAAATCAGAGAATAATTTCCCTTGGATTGAAACGGCGCTCTTTTCCTGAAATAATCGCCCTAGGTATTACGGATATCCCGTACCAATCCGTTGAAAGGATACATCTTTTTCTCTTTTTATTACATTTATAGTACATTCTTTACGCAATGCGTTTCCCTGTCATACGTAATTCATCGACACTTTTTGACCTTTTCGATATTTCGTCTAATCCGTTCGTTCCCTATGTTCCGTCTTACAATTATCACCTCACTCGTTCACTCAACTTACATCATAATATCTTCCTGCAAACTCGACCAATTTTGAATGACACTTTTAACTCCTAAGCTCTCACTAATATTTGCTTTTAAAACCCGTTCCAACGCAATCCCGTCTTGTGACCTTTATTCGATAATGATAATGTTTCAGCTACCCTTGCATGAAGCATATAAGCATGAATTCTTCGAAAGTCATCTTCCGCAGGTGTATCGCATCTAACAATAACAGCTGAGCAGATATTTTATCTTCCAAATGAAATTGGTATGGTTATTTCTTTCTTTCACCGATATCCCGCATATTCCATGTACGGATGCATTATCACAAATATAGCAAATCTACTCGATGGTTAGTGATATGTGAATTGGATTATCGAGTGAGTTCGGGCTTAAAACTAATATATTAGTTCACCTCTGAAATTTATCTGCACTCTTCGATCCAAATAATTTTATATTTTGGTTTTTAATTATCTTGTGGGTATTAATTTCGGACCATCATTGCCGTCTTCATCCTGTTGCTGTAAAATCCTAACCACATTCATGATACTGGCAGCCTGATATGCTATATGTATTTCTATGACTAGATATATCAGTTTAAATATATTTCTACCAAAATCGAGAGCTTATAACGCGCTACTTCAATATTGTAATGTAGTAATCGATTTGAAAATGAAAACAATAATGCCATTATTTTCTATAAAACAAATATAAATTAACTCATTTAAGTCCACTCTTTATTAGCACGCATACTTAAATGACTTGTAAAAATAGCAATTGTAAAAAGCTATCATTCTTTTTCCCAGCAATCCTGTATTACGTATTCTAACTGTAATATAAAAATATATGCAAAGTGTTTACAAATGTTCTTGCTAGCAGACCTCAAATGTGCATAAGTTCAGCGTGACTTATTCTGACTCACAACGATTTCATCTCTCCAATTTTCGCATTGAAACACTCAAATTTAAATCTTTGCGCTGAGATAGTTCGATTCTGATCTGATTGCACATTTGTACTCTTCATAAACGAAGCTTACATATCCTGGGGTAGTTTAAGTCATGCTTTAAATATTATCGCGGAATTTACTTCTCTTTGTAAGCGTTGCCACCTGGCCAAATTTCAATGCAGATCTTAATAAATTAATTAATTAATTAAAAACTAATTTCTTTGTGTTAAAAATTTCCGATATCAACTCTTCGGGAGTTTGCAACCATAGCAAGGAGCTATTGTTGAACACTTTATCTGTTTACGATAGAAACGTGGATAATATAAACAGAGCCAAAACAATCTGACTTTCGAAATAAAGGCGAGCAGTGAAGACAAAGCGCAGGACTGGTACAGCACATCTGCGCAACCACGAAGTTTCGTCGAAAAATCGCGAGCAATCGTCCCTTCAAAGTTTTGGTACTCACCAACTTGTACATGATGATTGGGTAGTTTTGTTTGACGCTCACAACGAACAGTAACTCAGGAAACCTGGAATTTAAGTGCCTCTGGATGCATTGTGCTCAACTTATATACTCCCTCTGCCACCGCACTCCACCTTTCCGCGCCCCTCGACTCTTCCTATCGACCTCCCCACCAAAAACAACAATCCGCCACTCCCCCACACTTCCTTTGTCGCTGTACTACCCTTTGACTTAGCCACAGCCCGCACCCCCTCGAAACCATACCGACCCGCGACCACATCCAACCACCCCTACGCCTCTCACGTGTCACTGCAACAATTATTTAAAAGTCCATTCTGCATCGCTATATTTAGTCGAACAGTTTGCTTTATTAGCAAGCACAACTTCTTCGCTCAAGATGGAGAAACTGGTGCATTCAAATATAGGACAAATTCTCCTCCTCACTCTCCTTTGCCAATTCGTCAATGTAGCGTATGATACGAGATACAATAGGACGATATCCGACCAGCGTCGCCCCCTAAGCGTATGAAACTCGACGACGGGGGATCGCTCGGTTGTTTATTAAATAAATTTCTTTATCCCTCAGGTCCACGTCGCCGATTCAGTTACGAGCGCAAAAAATGACCCTTTTCTACGTCTCCTGGTGAGGGATGTTGACCTTCGAGAGTCTTAAGATGGCCGAGCGTGGTCACCAGGCCAACGATCTTTCTTTGTGCTCGAGAGGGACATTTTCAGAGTTCTTTGAAGTTGTCGGCGGATGATTCGCAGGATCCTTTGCTCGTCTACTTCCCTCTCATTGCGTCCATCCACAAAGGCATTCCACGTGGGAGGAGTCTCATATATGCGGAAAATCCCATGAAAATATTGCGTGATATTGGAGGATTTGAAAAATCTTTTGTTCGCCAAACTATGAAATCCTGCCGTTGCCGTTCGTGAGGATAAAGGGGGCAACTACCGGAAGTATGACTAGTTTGTTGAATAGTAATTATTTTAGTGTGATGTAAAATGAAGATGATATATCTTTTACTAGTTTTATGTTTTAAATGTGGAAACTTTTCCGTGGACGTTCCTAATTTTTGTTTATTCTCTCGTACAAAAGTATGCGTATGTTCCACGAAACAGCGCTTGACTTAAATAGTTGCGATAATACGATGAAGATGTTTTTAAAGTAAAATAATGATGTTTCTAAAGTTTCCTCATTAGAAAAATATTGTCTGATCCATGCAAAATGTTTGTACGCAAGTATATTTCTCAAGCTAACGGCGAGGAAACGAACTGATTTTTTTGTTTGAAGACTTTATAGGACCGCAGTTTATTTAAGTCACTCCGTTGATTTCCTTGTGCACCATTTTCCTTGCCACTGCCATATTATCTTGATAGTAATGTATTCTTTCTTGCCTGAGTTTCTTGTGTTTGTTGTGTTTGTGTTTTGTTTTATGTTTTCTCTTGTCTGTAAGAGTGATAAGTTTCTGATTGTGTTTTTAACATTTTCAATTCTTCAACGGGAGGTTTTTTGTAGGGAATTATGTATTTGAGCCTTTTACTGGATTTGAATTGGATAAGTTAACAACGTTGTGTGAATTGTCATTGGATAGTGGAGTAGTCTTCGGTAAATATTTCTGTTTGAGAGAAGAAAGTTCTCGGTGGAGTTTGTCGCTTTTGGAAGATTTAATGCAGTGTAATTTCATGTATTTCATTTATGTAAGAGTCCCATTGTGCTGATTCCAATGGAGTCCAGTTTTTAGTTAGTTTTAAATTTAGCACATAAGTTCGTAATTCCAAATGAGAGCGTTTACTATATAATTTGTTAATTTATAAGTCTATCCTGTATTTTTTTGGCTGTGAGCTTAGATTTTAGGGCTAAGGATAGTTTTTTTAGGGAATATGTCAGTAAAATTGGGGAAAATTTTACGATTTATACAATCTCTGAGAAATTTGATGTCAGTGCCTATTGTGTGGATTTTTGTGTGTAGTTTGTGAAAAAAGTTTAAATCCTTTGGCCGGAAGCCATAATAGAATCTATGAGGAAAAGAAATGCGGCTGTGCTAAAACGATAGAAATTGGAAATTGTCATATGAATCCTGTAACCGGTATTATAAGCTAATCTTCTGGTGCCGTGAATTTTACGGTACTAAAACCGTAGTAATAGTAGAATTGTTAAAAGGTATTCGACAGCTGATGTCACTTCGCACATATGGATTCCCATCGGGAATCGAACCCGGGATCGCTTTCGTCAAAGCCGAACGCATTACCCACATGGATATCCGAGAGCCCTCGAACGAAAATCGCTCATAATAGATAATTCATTGTTATCGACCATAAACATATTCCTAAAAATTTAGAGTACATCAACAATCTGTAATTATGAGCTACCGAGTGAAGTAAAACATTTTCAGGATAAAAAGAGCGAAAAGACTGTGGGAATAAAATGCACGTCACGACTGACCACTTGCCAAATACAAAGAGCCGAATGTATGCGGCAGTAAATCTTCCACGCACGAAAAGACGTTTGGCCCATTTTTTCCAGACAAGTATCCACCAGGTGTCACTTTCGAGTACGAGGGAAGAAAGTCTACCTTACATAACCAGCAAATTCTAAAGCAAAAAAAAATTTCAATCCGATTCCAGGAAAAAACGCACCGGAGTGTTTCCTTGTCAACCATCTCATAACGAATCGCAATCACATTCATTCTCTGTAGAATATCTGAGCCGTGCATCTGTTTATTGCATATTAATTATAATTTTAACATTCCCAAAGAGAAACAGACATGAATAAAGACGGGTTCGAGTCCCGGTCCAGTCAGACATTTTTCATGTACCTTTTTCCTTGGTGAACACCTTATCGTGACAAGTCACCTATCCTTATCCTTGTGTTACAATTTAAATACTTGACAGAGATTGAAAAAGTAAACCATTGCCTTTCCTGTTATACAGCAGATGTGATGCCTAAGGTGGTATGTCCTAACATTAATTCCTTTAAATCTACGTATACATGAATACCCTTCAAGCCATCTTTCGGCATGCGGCAAGGGTGTAAACACCAAGAGTTCCAGTTAAAAATCTATTTTCATTGCGTATTGTTCGCAGTTAGCATATCGTTGTTGCTTATCATTCACGGAAATAATGAGTCCTTAAAACGACTTGTCCTCTCATGTATTTCTCTCATTTTACGCCCATTTCGGATCAGCCGAAGAAACATGGGAGTCGCACAATATCGATACTTCTTCCGTAAATATGCTTTCTCTGAATTTATCAAGCAATTCTGATTTCATTAAGTACTATAGCTCATCCCATTACACCTGGAAAGAGTCAAAAAATATTCATAATAAACCCAATCTAAACCGTAGCTAATCTAAAATCCAGCTCTATTTCCTACTCATGTTTTCCTCCACGAATAAATCGTTTAACTTTTCCAGTTACACCTATGATATTCCCCCTATTAGTTATTTACCAGTCTACCATATCGACATTTATTATAATGATCTTGTCATTCCTATTTGAAATCGAATCCATTGAGGTTTCATTCCCCATTCATCCCATTTATATCTCGGTTCTCAGAAAACAGGGACCTTCACGTATTATTACGCTTTTGCAATTTATCTGATATTTTTACGAGACTTTCTTGATTATTATCAACGCTGTAGGAGTAAAATAGTGTGCAAAGTCGCCTCCTGTTGATTGTTCCAGGATGTGAAAGCAAAATTTGGGGAAACTCGTCTCGTTTACAGAAAATTAGAATTTTCTGAAACAAAGTGACACTGAAATCAGGAATACACCATTGAGTAACGACTGAGAGAATGAGGCCAAGGTCCTCCCTGATAACTGCCTAAGATTCCGTCCGAAGATATAATTTGAAACATTCGTGCCAATTTTGCTCGGGTACAATTGAAAGTGAGTCACTGAATATCGAATTTTGCTTTCGAAATGAAACTTTACCATCCATAAAAGTATTAAAACAAATGGTTCAAATCTGAAAACCTTTTAAACATAATTAGGTTTGATAGCGTTAGAGAGGTAAACATTGCTTTCAGGGTCAATTAAATGGAAATCCCATTCATAAGCAAGATGCATTAGAACTTTCCTCTCCGTAATTTTTGGACGTGTAAGATCCCTCGTCAAGAATCATTACCATTGGAACATAAGTCGGTTCTTATTTCTTTCTCTCTTATGGTCCCCACATACAGTCCCCTGCATATGGGAAGAAGAGTTTATAACAAATTAACAGTTGTCATGAGGCAATAACTGTCCACAAATCATGTTGTATTCTTAAAAAATTTAAAAACTTTTTAATTAATAAACGTTACTATTCCATAAGAGAGTTCTTTGAAGGTGTTGATATAAAGATGTAATATGATATTCGGTTTTGCACAAATGGTAATCACTATGCTATACTATGTATATACCACGCTAATGTTTTGTTTCTTCTGTAATATTTTCTGTATATTTTCAAATTTATAAATTTTTAATGTAAAAGCAGTAATTTAAAAGAAGTTATGTAACTACAAACTTTAAACAGACGAGATACCAACTTGCAAATAGATTTTTCCTTTGCCTTGTTAGCGCTGCTATTGTTTTGTATCAGTAATGTGTTCTATTCTATTCTATGGATATAAAGCTACAATAAATGCTGTTACTAAGTATCTAATTATCTTAAAATACTGCTATTTAAAATTATCGTGAATCCATGGCAACTCCTTTCTGCCATTTATTTTCGGTGGTATAATGATATACTACTCGTCCTTTCAGCTTTTATAACAGGAAAATATCATTCCTATTTGATCGAAAAATATTATTTACCGCTCTGATGAGCATAACCAAAGTGATTCAAAATGAGATTCCTTCTTAAATGAATCTTGGAAAGTCATATTTAATGGAATGCTGCGATGAAAGAAGTGCAATACTTGTGCAAATACACAAAAATTATTAAAACACGGCGTTTTATGCACTACGCCGTCGTAAGAACCACCAGTGGATTCTGCAGAATAAGTGCAAATTTCGTACGTCTTTGATTTCTAAAACCCAATCTAACTCATCAAAGGTTTACTTCTTTTATTACAATGCATTGCATTATCTTCATGAATAATTTTGGATTCCATTAAAATAGCGGATTTAATTAATTTAAATTGACTAACTGGTGTATTGAAATTAAAGTCTTCTAAATTGCGGATGAGGTTTACTTTGATTCTTTGAACGGTACCTTCTTCGATGCTCGGTGATGGATAATTTACTTTGGTAACAACTAGCACTTCCGTTATTTTATTGTTAAATATTATTTTATGAGGTTATTGGGCACTGGAGACGTTGTAAATAAACAAAAACTTCAATTTCTAATACACTGAATCCCAGAAATTTAAACTGAAAAGCCTCCTTCTTAGGCAAAAATAATTAAGCAATGTAGAAGTTGTGATTTTCCGGTTAAAAAATCGCTCTTATTTTATTCGTCTAAAACAGACGAAGTAGAAATAGTGTTCAATCTTCGCTATCTAACGAAATTATCAGAATTCAAACCCCCTATTTTATTAGGACTTGCTCTCGTCGCCAAGGAAATGTAACGGATACTTTCTTGGAATTTACTAGCACCACGCTATCTTGCACTGTTCGCCACTCATTAGCCCTGTCTTGATAAAAATAAATTGCAGTAAATTTTCACCACGCAAGAGGTGTACAACTTACCGCTTTATCAGAAAGCATGAGTTTAATTGAAATGAGTGATAAATAAAGTTTTCGATTTAAAACTGTCTTCGTTTGCGTGTGCACTGGAATTTGTTGTAGACTAATGAGAACAATAAATAAATACGTTTTGTGCGAGATAACATTCACTTCCTCCGTCTGACCCTATAATAATTCAGCTACATAATATACTCAAATACAGCATCATTGACGCGGCTGACATATCAGGAAAGCCGAAAACCAAAAACAAAGAAACACAATGAATAATTTTATTTTTCCAGGATTTTCGAAGGTATAGTCATATCAATCTTGGTGATTTAAATATAATTCAGAGTACTTATTTCCCAGCTCACCGGCGTTTCGCGCCATTCTGAGGGCGGCCGCCTGAACTATAACGTCTGTCGTTGACGTATAAATGGCGGCACAGGTGGCCCGTCATATTAAAGATTTCCAACTCATTTACTCTCCACTAAAAATAGAATTTCGCAGCCACAGCAAATTTCCGACGTATGTACATACTTACCCTCCGACAAAAGTGGTATATTTTCTATCTCGAGGGTTTGGTGGTTTCCGGTAGCCAAGGATTTTCATGCAAACATTTTCGGTCGGTCAGACTTTCTTCTTGACTTGGAATATCGCAATTTATCCGTTTCGGATATTTTATGCGTGTGCAGCAGAAATCGTCCAAATTTTCTCAATTTGAATATGTTTTGTTTCTTTGGCGAAACTTAGGAGAACTGTCCCTTGCGATGAGGTGATGATGGTGAGGAATGAAAGGGATGATTGAGAGAATTAGAGGACGAGTGCCCGAGGTGACTCATTTTGATCGCAATTAACCCATGTTGAGTTTTTATGTCCATTTTGGAACTGTATAAAATTTTATCGGTATAGCCAGAGCTCCCTGCCCCATTGTGGTGAGACAGGGAGCTTCTTTTAAGAGGGAACGAGAGGACGAACTCAACTCGGCTAGAGCCAGAGGAGAGCGAAAGTCATGCAATCATTCATTACGTGATGGATGCCGATATCCTTCCAGCGGTTACCGAAGTAATGATGCAGTACGAAGGTTGAACCGAGGTAATTAGTATCTAATTCGTTCAGAACAAAATAGCATAAATTTATATTATGATGCATGGCGAGTCTAGGAGTCTTCTCATTAAATATACTTGTCTCCCTCCTTTTCTCTGAAATATAACTATTGAAGGAACTTCTATGTTGACAACATCTATTTGTGAGCCTCTGCTTTCCACTTCTAATTTGTCCAACTGCCTATTCCAAGTAGATTCGAGCTAATTTTCGATTTTGTCAAGCGATTCAAATGAATTGGATTAGTACAGTTAATATTCCAGAATTATTTTCTTCTTTTTTGTCGTGCTTTTGTACATACGTGTACAGCACGGTGACCCGAACTCGGGATACAGCGGTATACGATAACCCTAGCTTTGATAAGTTTCCAGAGAAATAGCTCCGCACTATATATGGGATGTGTGCATACATGTACATTTATACAATAAGTGATACTATAATTCTTGGTTTTTTATACCATACGGGTATATCTCAATAAACGCTAATTGAATACCTTAAGGAGAAAATAAACAATAACTTTCATTTTGTTTCCCCTGGTGACCAAGAGGGTTTTATTGAAACAGGAATTAAAATAACCTTTTAATTTATATCCATGTTGATTCACGGCAGCAATGGCAGAATTTGCGATCCATATGTGTCGTCGCTAGAAGTAACTGAAATATACTTTATTTGAAACATAAAGAACGAGTTTTTTCTGTTTTCATCCAACAGGGCCCTCAAGGTAAACAATGAAACCATATTCAATGCTGATCCGGTCCTTTTTTCGTTATTTTTCAAAAAATCTTTTGAATTTATTTGAAATGAAATATAATTAAAATTATACCAAGAACAATGCATCGGAAAAAGATAACTGATGTTTAACAGAACATCGGAATTCATGTTTATGAAGTACTATACTACTAGTTTGTTTCATCAAACTTATCATCTTCATTCGTATTTTTATTTCAACTGAATCTGAACTCCCAATTTAATCTCTGTGGCCGGTGTGTAAATACAAGTATGATTGTAGAAAATAATTTACATACTTCATTGTCCTTTATCATTAGCGGTGAATATCCTCACAGCTGTATTTCACCGCACTACTACTTGAGGGAACGTAGCATCTCACGAAACGACGCGTAAGGGAGTAAAACGGTAGTGCAAGAGGTCACGTACAGGTTTAAGGAACCGATGTATACGGAAGATAGGAGGGAGAGAGCCTTGAGGAGTTTGGCATTGGAGTTTTTCGAATTTCAACGTTGGCTGATACCTTTCCTGCATTGCCTATTGACTATTTTTCGGAGGAGAACCCTCTCTGCCCTCTAGAAACGAGAGTGCCTTTCTTCCTGCTGCCACGGCCTCGAGCTTAAACACCACTCTCAAGTAAGATTTCTCTCACGTAATACAGGATCTCTCTTACTTCAGCTACCCATACTAATTGCTAATTTTGTTATTGTTTTGTGACTCTAAGTGTTGTTATGTCTTTGTTGTTTTTATGATACTTAATTAGTAGTAAACTTGGATACATGTTAGAGACTTCCGGAGATTCAAATTTCCATCAGATTTAGAGTACTAGCGATGATTCCAATTTGATTCGAAAATGTAGGAATCGGCTACGAGGGATTGATTTTTTTTCTATACATATCGAAACATGTGTATCTAAATCTTGTAGAAACATAATTTTACTGCTTTAATGATTTGGACTTCAGTCGGATGGACCTCTGACTTCAGTTTTACAGAACGACACCATCCGCATACTTTTTACCAAACGGTGAAAGCTTAATCAATCCGCATAAATGAATTCAGGTAAGGAACTTTTAAGTCCATTCACAATTGTGTCATGACTCCCCATTCGATCGAATTCGAGCCTTGACAGTCGTTTACGATTTTCCAGTAAAAATGTAATTCGAGAGAATATCAGTAATTTGTCACTCCCTGATTTATTTATTGCCACCATATACTATTTGCAATTTATTTAAACTGTTAGAAAAATCACTACAAAATTCATATATTGGAAGAAAGAACGAATAGCAATCATGACTATTGCTAGATTTAGTTGCAACAATTTGGTTGAAATTTTAAAATAATAACTGTTTACATTTTGAAGTAATACCCTCGCAGGCCAATCGTTGGATCTCTGATGATTTTTCCAGATAAATAATTGCACTATTTCTTAATCACCCATGCTCTTTCTTTAATACGTATTTTACAAAATATTTAAATGTATGTGTTTATTTTCAATCTCCTTAAGATTGTTTTCATACTCATATATTTGGCTTCTTATTTTTTGCACTTTTAATTTTTTCCCTTCGTAAATCTCAGTAAAGGATAGATTCAGCATCTCCTTTCCTCTAGTGAGTGCCATTTGATTTACTTATCCCTGGCTATTAACTGCACTACAAGAAGAGTTCTATTACTATTCATTCTACGTTCGTGGAAAAACGAATCTTAATATCGACTGGTCCTGTATTCTATTTCTACATCGTAAATTCACTTCGTCACTGATCCCTTCTCTTCCAGAGATAAGCTCTGTGACATCACATTCAGATACGTTTTGAGATCAGTGTGATTAATCTAGGTAAGTCGCTTAATTTACAAGAAAAAAGAGTAAAATTTTACATACACAATCTCATAAAATATCAACAATTATACATTTATTTTGGATGGTATAGCATAAATTAAATTATGAATAATCTGCAGAAGTTCTCGACAAAGACTTCTTCAGACGCAGGTGCGATCATTCTCAGACCCAATTCTCCATAAATTGAGAATCGCTGAGAATTTAATGGAGCAGCGTCTTGACAACGGGTGCAGCGTATGCAAAGGGAGCAGGATGGACTGATGCGGGGATGGCGTGAACGGCGGGGATAACGGGTGCGGCAGATACAACTGGGGCTGTGGAGACCACGGGGGCGGAGTAAGCTAGAGCAGGCGCGGCAGCCAAAACAGGAGCTGGAGCAGCAAACAATGGAGCCTATACCAAGAGGAAGAAATATTTGTATCATGCGGAAAGGAAACCGAAATAACCAAGCTGTACAAGTAGATGGAAGAGAAACATCTCTAGTATTTGCGTGAACTTCAAGAAATTTCTTATTGAAGTTCGTTATTGTTATTGAAGAAGTTCATTATTGAACAACCATCTATATGGATATAGAATTTTGTAGTGAATGTATTCCTCTCTATCAGTTTAATTCTGAATCATGAATTGAGATATTTTCAGAAAAGAATACAAGTTTTCTCGCTCTTCCATTAAATATAAGTATTCTTGATATTATTCCATAGATTTACCTTGTGCTTAAATATCTTTCAATTGGATTTTCGACAGAATCAAATGGGTATTGCTGAAATCAGTTCCTTTGAGAGGAATTCTTACATAAATGCACTAATTTACATAATATTTGCCCGTAAAATTCTACAGATTATCAAAAAGCGTGTATTAGTACGATGCATGACGGTAATTATCCTTCCTAACCACCCGAACTTTACTCCTTTTTACTTCTGGATGTTACTTCTTGAAATTACACTATGTTGAGCAAGATTCTCAGACAAACTCCACGAAGCATTTCTGATGTTTGAATTTCATCTTTGGATTAGTGAAATAAAATTTTTTTCATTGGTAAAAAACATCGCTCTTTTGTCTATTTTAGCCCTGTTTACCTTGATGGAGAGCTTGAAGGTGTTAGCGTAAGAGGTGGGCAGGGGTATAGCGGCCTTGACGACGGGAGCAGCAACTACTGGTGCAGGAGCAGCAACAACCGGAGCGGGAGCAACAAAGGGTGTGGAGTACGCAACAGCGGGTGCGGCTGCAACGACAGGGCCAACGGGAGCGCTGAGATATCCAGGGGCGGCGGAGGCGGCTGCCACCAGAGCAAAGAGAGCGACCTAGATGCAGAGAAATCGATTTGTCACATTTTCAGCTCACTCAATCTTCAGTCATGAATGAGGTAAGAAAATAACCTTTTATCTCACGTACGTAAAAATGTATAGTTTAAATTCGAGCGTTGAAGTCTCCAACTTCGAGCACACGCAAGCTTCACGTGCATAATAGCGTTATCATTTGGTTATCGTAGTAGCTAAATTCTTTGAATTGAACCCACAGTTTATAATTCAATCTTATTTCACGAAATGAATGTAATGTAGGATTTACGATCTGCAATGCTATAGATACATCTACATTTATATGAAAACACTTAAAGCTGCCTTTTGCCTTGTGGCACATAGTCTTTTAGATGGATGACGTTCCGCAATACCAAAATCATTAGCGTCAAATAGTTACAAAATATATAATCTAGGTAAAAAGTACGATCTTTCAGTAATACTTTACAAAATTTTATTATTAAGATCACTTTCACATCCAAATTTAGCCTCTTTGGAGTCACATAGATATCCATTAGGCACACATTTTGCGCGGTTATAATCCAAGACATCTATTTTATATTCAGGAACGGCTAAATGGATAAAAAAAATTTCTTGAATAGGCCGTATATTTTCCTTTATAGAATGATTTGTCGATAGATCGAATCGAAACTTATGAAATAAATCAAGCTATGCCGTCCCATGAAGCAAAATTTCACTGTTAACAAACTCCAAACATACTTCGGCAGCAACATAGCGAACAAGGAGATATAAATCCAATCTCTACTGCTTACAGTATGTCCAGATATATTCCAACTAACCACGGTTCTACAGAAACAGAATTAATCGGCGCACTAACTCACCAGCTTGTACATGGTTCTGTGGGGAATGTAGTGCCTACAGCTCCTTGAAGATGAAGCGGATCTTCCAACGATCTGATATGTCGTCCTCTCAACACTTCGGTGTTTTTATACCTCTTCTCCTTCATCATCCCCATCCCATTGTCTGCTCAGCACCATGCACCTCCCACCGCACCCCTACCATCACCCTAAACTACGACACCATTTCACTCCACTCTCACTCTCCAAGAGCCCCGCCCATCGTCTCTCATCATCCTCACCGCACCACTTTCCCTCGGTTGATACACTACCCTGGTGTCCCTTACACGCACGTTTCGCCTGTGGTGAATCCCTCCAATGGATTTAATAGCTCCCAGAAGCTTCCGTTTACCGCTTAATCTTATCCCTGCAAAGAACTTCCCCATTATTTTAGCTACTTTGTAGATACTGGCGTGTATTTCCTTCCGGAAGTTAATAATTTACATGAAAAAAATGGTATGTGCCAACGTTCATCACCGTGTTTTCAGATAATTCTTTCTTCAGGTTACTGGCTGAACTTAAACTATCCGTGCCGTAGGCCGAATCCTTTTGCTTAAGAATTTTGGAGTGAATTCGTCAAAATGTTTTACACAATTAGAATGCAGGCATAAGAATAGCTTCCACGTGAGATTTGATCCGTTGACCTTAGTATTAGGAATCAGTTACTATTCTTAACTCTTCAAACGTTGCTCTGCGGCAGATTTTATTGGGTCATGCAGTCTAGAACCTGGGGTTTATGGTTTCTAATTTCTCTCGTTCATGCATCCGTGCATAGTCGATTAACACAGCTGTTCGGTCGTTAAAGATTGACTTTCTGGTATTTCAGTCATTCAAAAACTGTTATCACTCAAATTCCGCGGAGTTAAAAAAGAGAAATTTATAATTCGAACACCCTTTCTTAAAGAATATAAACCATTAAGCTGAATGCTTTATTCGAAGAGATTTATACTAACGGAACGTCGGAAATTCTGTATTATAATTATTTCTGCACCTGTTTCTAAATCTTTAAAATGAAACCTAATCAAGTAAATTTTCTGCGAGGAATAGCTAATTACTTTTACCCTACAATTCGTGTCTGTTTAATCATGAGTCCGAAGGCTGGTTTGATCTTCAACTCCTCAATCGCTAGCAAGCAAACACTTTGAAGAGGAAATGAGGATTTCTCGGCGAGATTAGGAGTAAGATAGTTTGCCCTTACTTTCCTCGCCTTGCCAGAATCCTGAGTCTAAAACATTCAAGTAGGTTCAGCACAATGACTCGACGAATAACACTTCCATAATATTCAATAGGGAGTTACCAAAACTAATGCCAATTATATGCATCACCCATACTTCAGTAGCTTTATTAGTATCATAGCGACGAACCAGACAGACACGAAGATCTATTTTGCTTTGAAGAGCAAAATGAAAGGTGAAGTACTTAATTTAATCTCGATGTGCTGATCACCAATATGGTCTTCTTCCGTATTCAAATTGCGTTACTTTCGAGATAATCGTTGTATTTGAGAAACCCCATGTTTTCACAATGTCGTTTTGCTACTCCTCATAAACCAGAGAGCGTTAAAATTTGAAATAATTGATTTTTAAATCATTTTATACAACTTTTCTATATGTTGGTTATATAAATGCCATGAATAAATCAAAGAATTTTTTAAGTTTAGAAGCCCTTTCATGTATCAAAAATAGCTAAATGATGTTTGTGAATACGGGAAGTCTCTGAAATACAGTGATGATTATCTCAAAGATAACTAATTTTGCAGATGAATGATAATCATTTACCTGAGGAGAAGTTATTAATAAGTTAATTAGGAAATATATAGGATTCAAAAGTAAATGATAAATGAATTATACAATTTCTTCCATCTAGTGCTACCACAGAAATAAAAATTGTGTATCGGAAGGAATATAGTGGGGAGTTGGTTCATCAGATAAATGGTTAAACTCTCCGTAATCATACTGTATGAAGTCTTAATAAACTAATTATTGAACTATTTTATATCTAATTAGTTGTGGTATATGAAAGCATACCTTAACCAAAATATGTTTTTTAAATATGACCCTGAAATTAAAATAGTCGAATTTTTCGTCTCAGATTTTATAAATTCACTCGTGGCAAAGCTCACTTCGAAAGTATAATGTTTCTTCTATTAATTTGCGAAGTTCACCTGTTGGCAACGCTCAATTGTAGAGGAGTATTTAACATTAAAACTCGAACTAGTTTTTTATACTATTATAAACATTTTGTAGAGAAAGTAAATAGTTTGCTTGTAAATAGTTTTTATCATATAAAATTATAAATCATGAAATTTCTTACAAGGAAAACTAGGTCACAAGTTAATTCTCAATAAACTTGGCCGGCAGTCAATTATGATGTGAAATTTTATGATCATGCCGATAGTTTTTATATTTCAACAATTTTTCTCATAATTTTTATCAAATTCCAATCTAATATAATCTACTCGTTTCAACGATAGTAAATTTCGAATATCGTAAACAGTAAATTTCAAAAGAAATATCATTCGAAGATGTTAATGGATTATATTGTTATAATTAAATTCGGATCAGAGGATTTCCGTGTTTTTCGCCGACCATAGGCATCGCAGGTAGTAAATTGATCGAGCCCTTTGAGATAAGAATATGACGAAACAAGGAACCATATATTTCCGTGTTCATTCGCCGACCCTAGCTACGCAACACACTCCGGGTGAAAGGCCCTCTTCCCTAACTTGGTGTCTCTTACATATTCCTCCTACGATCCGAAGCAGCAATTGAGATTCAGATTGGGTAACCTTGATGACTCACGCTCCTAACTTTATATCTCTTTAACGGTCACTCTCTTCGGTAGGTCAGCCGATGGATCGTAAACCGATCGATGAAGAATTAGATAATAACTCTTTGAACGATCGGAAATCATGGAATATGACGAGCGTAAGTACATACAAGATACATCAGATAAGAGAAAACCCTATGTACTAAATAATGAAAAGTAATTTTATCAAACACAAAAATAAAGTACCTGAAATTTTATTCATTCCTCTTTTTTAAACGGTAATTTCCATGCTGAAGAATTAGATAATAACTCGTTGAACAATCGGAAACCATGGATTATGACGACCGTAAGTATGTACATACAAGATACATCAGAACAAGAGAAATCCCTACATACTAAAATAATGAAAATTAATGTTATCAAACACAAAAATAAATTATATGAAATTTTATTCCTTCTTTTTTAACGGAAATCTCCATGTATTATTAGATGTCACCGAGTGTGTTGGCTTTCCACTTACTTCATGTTTATTTACTTACTTTCCTCGTTTTCTCCTTCAATTCTTTATTCCACCTCAGATTGCAAGTTATTCAAGCACAGACTCTTGATACGAAACATTGATTTGGTTTTATTCTCTATGCCACACTTCTATTCAGCTACTCAAACCGTCATACATGGTAGGAAGGTAGATTTAACCACTAAACATTTACATATTTTGAATGGACCTTGAATGCGGAAGCTCCCAAAATAACCGTCAGGAGTGAAAGAGTGAAAGTTAAATACTTCGTATTTTTATCTTAGGATATATCTTAGGAATAAGTTTAGGGAATTGTATAGTACATCTAGGGAATATACAAATAGGGATTTGAATAGTAGCCAATTACTTGTAGAAAAATGCGACCTCTCAGTCAGAAATTTTGTATGCCCTTGAAATAAACAGAAAACAGATTTGCATTCATTCACATGTATTATTTCTACTTTTCTCGCAGTACGATTCGCTCTCTACATTTGAAAGAAGTAAAATCATCAGTGATCAACGAGATTTTAATATAAGGGCTCTGGTAGTCCGCTACATTATACATCTGCTTTATTTACTTTAACATCCGCTTTTTTAGTGTGCGAAAGCAAGAAAGCTTTTAAGATTTCGCGCTAATTTTTAACATACCTTAACACTTAATATTGCTCAGAGTTGGTGAAATACGTCTTACCGGAACCTGGAATATTACGAAACATCATTTTGTATTTATTACTTTTTTAACAAACATTGACAAAATCGATGAAAATAACGAGAAAAGTCCATAGCTCAACGGATTTGAATATGAATAACAAGAATGCAGCTCCTCATTCAAAATAAGACATGTTATGATGTAGTGTATAATACCTGCGAAAACCAAAAGGGAAAGCGAAATAAATTACCTCCTACTTAGCCCTTCATACCCTTTTATATAAACCATCTGTTTCTTTGGGATGTATTACATAAGAGTTTACCTTTCCTCATTAGAGCAAGGATTGGTTGTGAAAGATCTACTTCCGTCGCGATGATGAAACTACGTGTTCACTTTAATTAGCGGGACTAATATGAGAAAACTGTTCGATGATTTGACATCTCCAGTTTTGCCTTAAAACGAGAAATAACAAAATTAAATTACATTAGAGAAGAAAATGTATAAATTGGGAAACATTTCAGCGATTCTTCATTCAGCTGAAATTTTCGAAAGTTTTGTTCATAAGCCTCTTAACCATTTTATCTAGGTTTTCTTCATGTAACATGCATCTATCCCTAGAGGTAAAACATCGTTGTTCTTTTCTTTTATCTTAATAGGTAATATATCTTAGTTGAAGATTATTTTCTATTCTATCCCAAAATCCTGTATGACGTCAAATCGAAAATAATGTTAGTAGTAGTAGTATTGTATTTATAAGGTGCCTGTACAGCTGAGATCATTACGCACCTTATCAGCATCCAAGGTATTAGAAACGGTGGTATATTTAATTTTAATTTTTTACAAAAAAAGCTAAACGAATGAGTGGATGAATATTATTTCATTGCAATGCAGAGAGTGGGCTATATTGATCGATAATAATATTTATTGAAGAGATAATAACGATATAACCAATGATCTTCCAAAATGATAGGTTGCAAAAATTGATAGTGTTCAAAACTACTGTTTGTGTTAGATATCCAGGGAATAGAAAACAAAGATCAAACAAAGGTCAAAGGAACACGTCATAAGATCCACCTAAGTATGAAACTTTAACTTAGCAAGCGATTACAATGCTGGAGTTGGAAAGCTGAAAAACTAAATCAAGTTCCTGTGTTTGGGTAGTAGTAGTAGTAGTATTGTTAAAAGTGCTTTGACAGCTTAGGTCATTTCGCACATGGTCTCCCACCGGGAATCGAACCCGGTACCGCTTTCACCGAAGTCGAACGCGTTGCCCACTTGGCTATCCGGGAGACTCCTGTGTTTGGATATCCCACTTTGGACAATGAACTTGGAAGATTAACAGCATAAGTTAAGGGATTTGATGAGGCTAAAAGACAATGGGTTTTCAGAAAAAAAAAACATAGGAAAAGAGGGAAATGAAGGTGGTCATGTTTATTTAGAATGTGAATACGGAAGCTTATGATAAAGAGTAAGTTGGGTTGAAAATAAGCGAGAAAGAGTCGGGGATGGAAGAGATGGGAATGGTTTTCATTGAAGGTAATGAAGAGGTAGAAGAATTGAGTGGGTCAAGGAATGTAGGAAGGAATGACCAAAGACTGAAGTTGTTGGATAATGCACTGATAGGGGTTAGTTTCACGAAAGTAGGGGAAAGTTTCACACGCCGAAAGGCGGCTTGCAGGGTACTTATGTAGATGTAGAAGTACTGGAAATGGGGGCAATTTTAAAATACAAAAATTTGCTAAGAAGTGAAACTGGTGATAATTATATTTTTCATTCAGAAAATTTCTTTATTTTGCAATCTATATATAGCTTTGGAATTTGCGAGCGAATGCGTGTATACTTTGACTGATGAAACGCTTACGGTATGTGGTAATAATTACTGATACATTTATATTTTTAACTTCACATATTCTTGGCCGATTCTATTGATCACAGCGTATTAATTCCCATCGAATAAATTATTTGGGACACACATATAAATAACTTTATATCTTCCGATTCCATGGAATAATTATTTGAAACATAAGGGGAAGTGGGTGTATCAGTAACGCCATTGCTGGGAAACTCACTCGACCGCCTCACTTAAAAATTTCGGTGAACTAGTGATATTGTGTATTCAGGTTTTATTTTTTTTTAAAGGGGATTCAAAACTATGGTAAAATATGGTTGTGGAACTTAACCATGAAGAGTGATTTAGGTTGAGAACAAGCGAGGAAGTGTCGGAGATGGAAGATGAGGAAATGTTCATGCAATAGATGTTTAAGTCGAAAATCTTTCGATGATAGTTCAAAGTAGTAATAAGTCTTGCAAGGAAAGGAATAAGGTTATTATTGCACAAAAAGTCTTACAGCTAGGAATATTCTTTATTTTTCATGTCCGTTTTTCTTGGAATAAATTAAATAAATGTGGGATCAAATTTAATTTTAATTGAGAATCTATAATGAAAAATCCGACAGTAGATCTCTCAGTCAAACAGTTAACTGTACCGCAGTGATACTGAAAGATTTCATGTAAATTAATGATTTTCTAACACCCTTTGTCAGGGTTTTCTTAGCGTACTGATGTTAAACATTAATCTTAAGAAAGAAGGATGATAAAAGATGCTTCAAAATGTATTACGTTGGCGTGGGACGGCAAACAAAGCTGTGTTGATCAAAAAAGAGATCGAGAAAGTGTTGGAAATCGAAGTATTTTATATTAAATACGAAAATAATCGACAAAATAGATGTTTCAAAGATCTAGAAATGAATCTGTGGTGCAAAAACTTTAAGAAGTGTAACTAAAGGTGAGAACAAGGGAAAAGACCATGGGAAAAATTAACGAAGCATATAAATGAAAGTTTTGGTTATGAAGAAGTAAGGGACAGGACATCTAGTGGGTAAATTAAGAACACGGAGATCTAATGAATGATAAAAGAGTAGTTCAGCTCGGATTCATTGGAGACTGCTCAGAAAACTCTTAATTTTTTACCTTTGGATAAATTTTTTTACTGTCTTGATCAGTGAAAACTGTTTTGATGAAAAATACATTATACGGATAAAATCTGTAAATTTTATGACTTTAGGAAACATAGATTCATATTATTGTCCTATGATATCTGATTCAAGTGGTCAAAGAAGACTGATTAAATGAAGGAAGGATGACTTCTCATTCATGTTTAAATAACTTTTCTCTCCTATACGTTACTAAAAGATAATCTTGTCCAAAAAGAGAAGATCCAAGATTAGCATCATTGAATCTTAAGACTCGCAATTGTAAAAACAGCGGTTCAGATACAATCCTGAAATCACTCTACTTTCTCCTCCTAACTCTCCTCCCTAAACTTAGCTACTTTTCCATCCGTATTAAGCATTTCAAACAAATGTATCGCAATTTTTCTTTCTAAATGTCTCTTTTGTTCTACAAATTGAATGTAACATAAGTTGCCTTCCTTTCCAAATGAAACGCGTTAATGCCGTCAATTCTGGACTCATTTCTCTCTTCGATGGATGCTTTTGACTATTTTTCCATCAAAACAATGTAAAATATTGCTGAAAAATCAGTAAAATAATAAGACGAGAGTTTTTTTTAATGTTGAATTTATTAACAGATGGGTGGGATAATGTACAATGCCATAAATAGATACTGAGGTGTTCTTAGGAAGGCGAATGCATTTTCACCTCCAATGGATTCATCACAGATAATCCCGAGCTATTGGCCTTGGCAGTGACTTGTTGTAGAAGACTTAATGGATAAGTCCGTAGGTCTTGACGACGGGGGCAGCGTGGACAGTGTGAACAGCATGGACAGCATGGACGGCTGGGACAGCATGGACGACTGGGGCGTGGTGGACGATGGGGGCAGCGTGAACGATGGGGGCATGGTGGACGGCGTGCACAACTGGGGTCTGAAAAGCACATTTGGTTAAAGCATTTCAATAAAAACCATCGCTGCAGAATTTTTGAAGTAGAAATAAATCAATACAAAGGAATCAATGGCATAACTGACTGCAATTTCGACAAAAATACCACATCAGCCAGGATGAGGTACAATAAATACCCATAGTTCATAGTTTAGGTAGAGCAGAATCCTTACCTTGACGGAGACCTTGTAGGTGTTGGCATAAGAGGTGGCAACAGGGACAGCCTTAACAACGGGAGCGTGGACGACAGGAGCGGCTATCACTGGGGCGGCATGGACGAGGGGGGTGTGGTAGGCAACGGGGGCCACAAATCCAGGGGCGGCAGAGACGGCGGCCACGAGGGCGAGGAGAGCGACCTGAGAAAAAATGATTATATTTAACTCAAGTTTTCCTCGGTGATGCACTTTGCAGAATGCGACTTTGTGGTGGAATAATTCAAGAGACAAGTGTAAAGCGTAAAGCCTTAGTAATAATATCAAACGAAAATGTGAGGATGAAGCGGCCACTTTCGGAGGAGCTTGACTGGACTGGAAACTTCAACGCCTGAAAAATTTTTCCGGCGTTGAAGTCTCCAGGACAAATTTTTCAGGCGTTGAAGTCTCCAGGTAAACTCATCAGCCGTTGAAGTCTCCGGAAGTGGTCATGCAAAAGTATTTCACGGGAGCTTTTTCACACGTTTGTATTCATGATGAAACGTGAAGCGTTATCTTGCGAGGAAGTTCAAACACTGCCAGGATCAGCGGAACTGAGCTGTAAAGACGATAAGCACTCACCAGCTTGTACATGGTTGATTGAGGGTTTTGGTTTTTGTGATAAAAGAGCTGAATCTCTTGCGATCAGATGTGGAATGCTATTGGATTGTCGCGCTCTGCTTATATACCATCGAAAGCACTCTCTCTCCCATAGCGCCCTCCAAACATTCCCCTCCTCCTCATAGTACAGCGCTACGCACTTCCACGGATTTTCCTCCCCCTCCCCAAATCCTGCTCACAATCTACGCAATTCCCCACCCCACGCATCATCGCACCACTCTCCCTTTCGCTACGTCCCGCCCAGCAGCCTTCCCTATCGCTTCTACATCTGTCCTCCAAGGATACATCAACCTACCGCTCATCTAATCCTCTCCTTTCTCCGCATTCTTCTCCATCCGCCTTCTTCTTAAGGTTCCCACATCAAAAATCCATCACCTCGCCCATCGTTTCCGGGTGGTGTCAGGAAATAATGGTACAGATCGCGTTTGATAAACACGCCTGCCATCATTTTTCCTCCTTTTTCAGATTGAAAATTCGACGATGAATGGGTTCTGTCAAAGGAAGTGATGGTGATTTTGTCAGAAAAATATTTTACACTTGCAAGATGACTCGGTGGATTTTTTTCGAATACAGCTCTTTCCTTAGAGGATCTTGATTTTGATAAACAGAATCATCCTTTTTAACCCTCTAATTTGATTTCCACCAGAGAGAATCGTGATATTTTTAACTCGTATATGCCAGATTGGGAATGTACGTATTTCTCTCTCGTAAAGTTGCACGAATTTACTGCACAGAAATATTTTTCTTTTGCCTATCAATAATAAGAAATGTACAAATTCGTCTTGGGAAGTAACTATTCATAGATACACCTTCTACTTCCCATTTGCTCATCTAATTAAATAACGCAGAAATATTTAATGCAATTTATTGGAGATATTTTCCTCTCGGCATATCTTGATGAACGGAATGGATTAATGATCTTGCAGAAGTATTAAAGTTTTATCGAAGATAAAACCATACTTACGTAAAAATTCTACCACTATCACATTTTGAGGATAAATTAATGGCATTTTGTTCACACCATTTCTGCTACCATATCCTCAAGAATGGAATATTTCTCATTTGTATGATAGACAGGTTAGGATAACTGTTTATTTAATTTACTTCTGTCATAGTCTTATCAATGGCTGTGATAATATGACATTTTCTGAAGTATGAGTGATGCTAATTAATTACATTCATTTATGTCTCTCCTTTTCCTGTACTTTGGAAAGTGTTGTTATGTGCTACACTTATGTGGACTTTTTACGCTCTCAAAATTCTGGGTGAGTGAGGTATGATCAAATACCTCACTCCTTATCGTGTTATTTCTTCAGGGCTTCATTCCCTCTTCAAAGCTTTTGGTAGTTAAGTGTGAAGTGATTGAGGTTCCAACTTNCTATGTACTAAATAATGAAAAGTAATTTTATCAAACACAAAAATAAAGTACCTGAAATTTTATTCATTCCTCTTTTTTAAACGGTAATTTCCATGCTGAAGAATTAGATAATAACTCGTTGAACAATCGGAAACCATGGATTATGACGACCGTAAGTATGTACATACAAGATACATCAGAACAAGAGAAATCCCTACATACTAAAATAATGAAAATTAATGTTATCAAACACAAAAATAAATTATATGAAATTTTATTCCTTCTTTTTTAACGGAAATCTCCATGTATTATTAGATGTCACCGAGTGTGTTGGCTTTCCACTTACTTCATGTTTATTTACTTACTTTCCTCGTTTTCTCCTTCAATTCTTTATTCCACCTCAGATTGCAAGTTATTCAAGCACAGACTCTTGATACGAAACATTGATTTGGTTTTATTCTCTATGCCACACTTCTATTCAGCTACTCAAACCGTCATACATGGTAGGAAGGTAGATTTAACCACTAAACATTTACATATTTTGAATGGACCTTGAATGCGGAAGCTCCCAAAATAACCGTCAGGAGTGAAAGAGTGAAAGTTAAATACTTCGTATTTTTATCTTAGGATATATCTTAGGAATAAGTTTAGGGAATTGTATAGTACATCTAGGGAATATACAAATAGGGATTTGAATAGTAGCCAATTACTTGTAGAAAAATGCGACCTCTCAGTCAGAAATTTTGTATGCCCTTGAAATAAACAGAAAACAGATTTGCATTCATTCACATGTATTATTTCTACTTTTCTCGCAGTACGATTCGCTCTCTACATTTGAAAGAAGTAAAATCATCAGTGATCAACGAGATTTTAATATAAGGGCTCTGGTAGTCCGCTACATTTTTCATCTGCAAAATTATTCGGAAATTTTTAAGGTTTTATTTATGTCTTATGGTATTACATCTATAAATTTGGCAATGTTTGAATGAAGCAGCTGAAGGGTAGTCATTACTTTTTAACTGACTATCAGGTTCTATCCATTTTGAAGAGTATTCCCGACGCGATTGAACCGACGATTCCCTGAACTCCGAAAAGAGACGACGAATCCATTCCGCGAATGTCAAACTGAACACTCAGCGTCACCGTTATTTAACACTGTGATTCTCTGACATTTTTAACGTTCCCTCATTTTAAACTTGATTAATTCAAAGCGAGCTTACTTAGGTAATAATTTAATTAATATGACATAACTGTCAATTACTATTTTAGAGAAGTAATGAAATCATGCCTGCCGTTGATAGTATAATTGACATGTAGCGGAGCTATAACTTTCCAATGCTCTCGCTTTATTTTCGAAAAATTCGTAATTATTTTAAATAAGCATTTCCTCTCCTGCTTTCAAGCGTGATTTTTTCAACGTATGAAGGAAACAGTTTTTTAATTCCATGAAAGTATTTTTCTTTTTATGTTTCTTCAAATTTACTTTCAAATAGGAACGTATCACTGTAATACTTTGCTACTCTTTCTTACTGGGTTAGTACCCATTGAGGTATTATTGATTTGAGTCGTCAAATTTAAGAGATCGTATTAAAGATTTACTTTAACATCCGCTTTTTTAGTGTGCGAAAGCAAGAAAGCTTTTAAGATTTCGCGCTAATTTTTAACATACCTTAACACTTAATATTGCTCAGAGTTGGTGAAATACGTCTTACCGGAACCTGGAATATTACGAAACATCATTTTGTATTTATTACTTTTTTAACAAACATTGACAAAATCGATGAAAATAACGAGAAAAGTCCATAGCTCAACGGATTTGAATATGAATAACAAGAATGCAGCTCCTCATTCAAAATAAGACATGTTATGATGTAGTGTATAATACCTGCGAAAACCAAAAGGGAAAGCGAAATAAATTACCTCCTACTTAGCCCTTCATACCCTTTTATATAAACCATCTGTTTCTTTGGGATGTATTACATAAGAGTTTACCTTTCCTCATTAGAGCAAGGATTGGTTGTGAAAGATCTACTTCCGTCGCGATGATGAAACTACGTGTTCACTTTAATTAGCGGGACTAATATGAGAAAACTGTTCGATGATTTGACATCTCCATTTTTGCCTTAAAACGAGAAATAACAAAATTAAATTACATTAGAGAAGAAAATGTATCAATTGGGAAACATTTCAGCGATTCTTCATTCAGCTGAAATTTTCGAAAGTTTTGTTCATAAGCCTCTTAACCATTTTATCTAGGTTTTCTTCATGTAACATGCATCTATCCCTAGAGGTAAAACATCGTTGTTCTTTTCTTTTATCTTAATAGGTAATATATCTTAGTTGAAGATTATTTTCTATTCTATCCCAAAATCCTGTATGACGTCAAATCGAAAATAATGTTAGTAGTAGTAGTATTGTATTTATAAGGTGCCTGTACAGCTGAGATCATTACGCACCTTATCAGCATCCAAGGTATTAGAAACGGTGGTATATTTAATTTTAATTTTTTACAAAAAAAGCTAAACGAATGAGTGGATGAATATTATTTCATTGCAATGCAGAGAGTGGGCTATATTGATCGATAATAATATTTATTGAAGAGATAATAACGATATAACCAATGATCTTCCAAAATGATAGGTTGCAAAAATTGATAGTGTTCAAAACTACTGTTTGTGTTAGATATCCAGGGAATAGAAAACAAAGATCAAACAAAGGTCAAAGGAACACGTCATAAGATCCACCTAAGTATGAAACTTTAACTTAGCAAGCGATTACAATGCTGGAGTTGGAAAGCTGAAAAACTAAATCAAGTTCCTGTGTTTGGGTAGTAGTAGTAGTAGTATTGTTAAAAGTGCTTTGACAGCTTAGGTCATTTCGCACATGGTCTCCCACCGGGAATCGAACCCGGGACCGCTATCACCGAAGTCGAACGCGTTGCCCACTTGGCTATCCGGGAGACTCCTGTGTTTGGATATCCCACTTTGGACAATGAACTTGGAAGATTAACAGCATAAGTTAAGGGATTTGATGAGGCTAAAAGACAATGGGTTTTCAGAAAAAAACATAGGAAAAGAGGGAAATGAAGGTGGTCATGTTTATTTAGAATGTGAATACGGAAGCTTATGATAAAGAGTAAGTTGGGTTGAAAATAAGCGAGAAAGAGTCGGGGATGGAAGAGATGGGAATGGTTTTCATTGAAGGTAATGAAGAGGTAGAAGAATTGAGTGGGTCAAGGAATGTAGGAAGGAATGGCCAAAGACTGAAGTTGTTGGATAATGCACTGATAGGGGTTAGTTTCACGGAAGTAGGGGAAAGTTTCACACGCCGAAAGGCGGCTTGCAGGGTACTTATGTAGATGTAGAAGTACTGGAAATGGGGGCAATTTTAAAATACAAAAATTTGCTAAGAAGTGAGACTGGTGATAATTATATTTTTCATTCAGAAAATTTCTTTATTTTGCAATCTATATATAGCTTTGGAATTTGCGAGCGAATGCGTGTATACTTTGACTGATAAAACGCTTACGGTATATGGTAATAATTACTGATACATTTATATTTGTAACTTCACATATTCTTGGCCGATTCTATTGATCACAGCGTATTAATTCCCATCGAATAAATTATTTGGGACACACATATAAATAACTTTATATCTTCCGATTCCATGGAATAATTATTTGAAACATAAGGGGAAGTGGGTGTATCAGTAACGCCATTGCTGGGAAACTCACTCGACCGCCTCACTTAAAAATTTCGGTGAACTAGTGATATTGTGTATTCAGGTTTTATTTTTTTTTAAAGGGGATTCAAAACTATGGTAAAATATGGTTGTGGAACTTAACCATGAAGAGTGATTTAGGTTGAGAACAAGCGAGGAAGTGTCGGAGATGGAAGATGAGGAAATGTTCATGCAATAGATGTTTAAGTCGAAAATCTTTCGATGATAGTTCAAAGTAGTAATAAGTCTTGCAAGGAAAGGAATAAGGTTATTATTGCACAAAAAGTCTTACAGCTAGGAATATTCTTTATTTTTCATGTCCGTTTTTCTTGGAATAAATTAAATAAATGTGGGATCAAATTTAATTTTAATTGAGAATCTATAATGAAAAATCCGACAGTAGATCTCTCAGTCAAACAGTTAACTGTACCGCAGTGATACTGAAAGATTTCATGTAAATTAATGATTTTCTAACACCCTTTGTAAGGGTTTTCTTAGCGTACTGATGTTAAACATTAATCTTAAGAAAGAAGGATGATAAAAGATGCTTCATAATGTATTACGTTTGCGTGGGACGGCAAAAAAAGCTGTGTTGATCAAAACAGAGATCGAGAAAGTGCTGGAAATCGAAGTATTTTATATTTAATATGAAAATAATAGACAACATAGATGTTTCAAAGATCTAGAAATGAATCTGTGGTGCAAAAACTTTAAGAAGTGTAACTAAAGGTGAGAACAAGGAAAAAGACCAAGGGAAAAATTAACCAAGCATTTAAATGAAAGTTTTGGTTATGAAGAAGTAAGGGACAGGACATCTAGTGGGTAAATTAAGAACACGGAGATCTAATGAATGATAAAAGAGTAGTTCAGCTCGGATTCATTGGAGACTGCTCAGAAAACTCTTAATTTTTTACCTTTGGATAAATTTTTTTACTGTCTTGATCAGTGAAAACTGTTTTGATGAAAAATACATTATACGGGTAAAACCTGTGAATTTGATGACTTTAGGAAACATAGATTCATATTATTGTCCTATGATATCTGATTCAAGTGGTCAAAGAAGACTGATTAAATGAAGGAAGGATGACTTCTCATTCATGTTTAAATAACTTTTCTCTCCTATACGTTACTAAAAGATAATCTTGTCCAAAAAGAGAAGATCCAAGATTAGCATCATTGAATCTTAAGACTCGCAATTGTAAAAACAGCGGTTCAGATACAATCCTGAAATCACTCTACTTTCTCCTCCTAACTCTCCTCCCTAAACTTAGCTACTTTTCCATCCGTATTAAGCATTTCAAACAAATGTATCGCAATTTTTCTTTCTAAATGTCTCTTTTGTTCTACAAATTGAATGTAACATAAGTTGCCTTCCTTTCCAAATGAAACGCGTTAATGCCGTCAATTCTGGACTCATTTCTCTCTTCGATGGATGCTTTTGACTATTTTTCCATCAAAACAATGTAAAATATTGCTGAAAAATCAGTAAAATAATAAGACGAGAGTTTTTTTTAATGTTGAATTTATTAACAGATGGGTGGGATAATGTACAATGCCATAAATAGATACTGAGGTGTTCTTAGGAAGGCGAATGCATTTTCACCTCCAATGGATTCATCACAGATAATCCCGAGCTATTGGCCTTGGCAGTGACTTGTTGTAGAAGACTTAATGGATAAGTCCGTAGGTCTTGACGACGGGGGCAGCGTGGACAGTGTGAACAGCATGGACAGCATGGACGGCTGGGACAGCATGGACGACTGGGGCGTGGTGGACGATGGGGGCAGCGTGAACGATGGGGGCATGGTGGACGGCGTGCACAACTGGGGTCTGAAAAGCACATTTGGTTAAAGCATTTCAATAAAAACCATCGCTGCAGAATTTTTGAAGTAGAAATAAATCAATACAAAGGAATCAATGGCATAACTGACTGCAATTTCGACAAAAATACCACATCAGCCAGGATGAGGTACAATAAATACCCATAGTTCATAGTTTAGGTAGAGCAGAATCCTTACCTTGACGGAGACCTTGTAGGTGTTGGCATAAGAGGTGGCAACAGGGACAGCCTTAACAACGGGAGCGTGGACGACAGGAGCGGCTATCACTGGGGCGGCATGGACGAGGGGGGTATGGTAGGCAACGGGGGCCACAAATCCAGGGGCGGCAGAGACGGCGGCCACGAGGGCGAGGAGAGCGACCTGAGAAAAAATGAAAATATTTAACTCAAGTTTTCCTCGGTGATGCACTTTGCAGAATGCGACTTTGTGGTGGAATAATTCAAGAGACAAGTGTAAAGCGTAAAGCCTTAGTAATAATATCAAACGAAAATGTGAGGATGAAGCGGCCACTTTCGGAGGAGCTTGACTGGACTGGAAACTTCAACGCCTGAAAAATTTTTCCGGCGTTGAAGTCTCCAGGACAAATTTTTCAGGCGTTGAAGTCTCCAGGTAAACTCATCAGCCGTTGAAGTCTCCGGAAGTGGTCATGCAAAAGTATTTCACGGGAGCTTTTTCACACGTTTGTATTCATGATGAAACGTGAAGCGTTATCTTGCGAGGAAGTTCAA
>KZ308568.1:842529-888878 GCA_000376725.2 Ladona fulva | reverse complement strand
AATCTATTTATTATTATATATAGGATTTATATAGGATTATATATATATGATTTATTTAACCATTCTATTTTTCTCTTTTTCTGGGCATTACTTTTTATTTCTGGCAAACAAAATATTCCCATATTCGAGCTTCTATTAATTTTGACATAAGGACTTCAGAAGCTATCCATAGAAGCAGAAGAAGCTATGTAGTTCCATTAGATATAACATATTCAATTATTTTATATAATGTAGATATTTAACAGCCTAAACGTTTCATTTTTCTATTTCCTAAAAATCATCAAACAGAGGCGAGTATTGTATGAGTGATTAATATGCATTTGGAAAATTTTTCTTTACCTTACTAATATAAATTAGTAGAGAAATTTCTTTAGTGAAACTGTTACATATTATGAAATAGTTTTAATCGAATAAAAAATTTCTCTTCCATCTTTAGAGCTATAAGTTTGATACGATGAATCTTTCCCTCGAAATTGAGTCCTTTAGAAAAATATTCAAAATTTTTGTATTTAAAGCCGTGCTTTGATAATATATGTCTAATGATTGTCGACAGAGGACTTAATACGTGTATAAAAATGTCAAACCTAGCATGTGACTATTGAAAATAGTCACATGCAGGTTAACACAGTTATATCCCGGAAGTGAAAGCGTCAAATTCGTCAGAATTCGAGAAAAGTGTTTTACGACAGACGGATTGCTTAACTTCAGCTATTTGCATGAATTCGTAATGGTACAGAAGCAGAAATTGACGTTTTTTTCTGAATTGAGAAATTTTGCTATAGCTACAAATAGATTCTATTACATCATGGCAGTAAAATCTATGCTGCTATAAAAAAATTTGACCGTAAAACTTTCCCCTCCTTAGCGAACTAGGTCAAGTTCAGCTGAAACGAAAACAAAATTCCTCTTCTACACCGTCCACTATTCACGAATTCCCTCATATTTTTCAAATGTACCAATTATACTCGTTATGTTCCCTGTGTTTGTATCGTCCCTCGATTTCCAACAGCATTCTTCAGCATAACTCGCGAAATCGCGGATTCTGAGAGGTAGGGTTGAAAAGACCGATGGTAGACCTATCGGAGTGAACTAGTTACCCGACACGGACCTCCGCTTGATTTATTCATGACCTCGCCCGTCTCCATCCTTCTCTTCATTATGAATTATCAGCGGGCAAATTTTGTCACGATCGGATGAACAAATAAACCGCCGTCTCCCATAATTCCCGCCTTTCGAAGCCCTTCCTCTTTACCATCGAAGTCCTTGGCAAGTCCTTTCATCCTCAATCAACACGTTTGCGGACCAGCGATTCTGGGTCACTTTTTCTTCCCAGCGTGATACGCATTCGGACCCGGTTGCTCCTCTTTTTGGAACCATAACGCCCGAGAGGGAATCGCTCTTACTTTCCTCGGCCGCGTCCATCCGTGAGATCATCTCATGCGTGTTTTGGTCCGACAACTCTGAACCATCGACATTCTGCGCCTCTCAGGTTGCGATTCCGTAGCGGTCCCCCGTGGACAATATTTTCGCAACACTCCAGCAGGTCGTACTGAAGAGAGGAATGCATTCCACAGTACAGAGACGGCCCCGTTCCATGGATTTTTCAACAACCTTGACACGTTCGATAAATTTTCGCACCGAACCTTTCGGAATGAATCTCTTTGACTTTTGAGTTTAGGTCAGCACCTCTGCCGCACGGACCTTTTATTAATGAATGGGATCTTATTCCCTTTTTTCTTGTCCATCCCTTTCTCTCGACTCCCACAAGCCATTTCTCCCCACCCTCGCAGCGTTCCAGACGGTTGATTTAAGGCTCTCCCACGAGAAGATTTATTTTGTCCGTCCGTTATGTAAGAGAGATACGTGTAGCTATGGACCAAGCCACGCAGGATGATTGGAGAAATGTAGAGGAGAAGTTCTTAAACCTCAAGGATTCGACTCCGAAGAAGGTGTAGCGGAGAAGCAAATTGAACAAATAAACTCGCAGAATAAATTAAGAATTCCAAGGAATAACAGGTGTGAAAAATAGCGACATGACAGGGAATCGAGCCCAGGTCTCCCACTTTCCGGACAGGTATTCTAACCGTGAAACTACCATGCAGCGTATATTCAGCATTGTTTGCGAATACTTTTGTGAGGAAAGCATCACGACTTTACCGTACAAAGGAAAACCACCTGTCGTCAAATTAAGGATTGATTTTTCGGGGTGTGATATCGCTCTATCGGAAATTGGTATAGGATAGAGGATAATGCATAATTGTTTTGCTTTTTAAGATTTGATATTATGTAGGTTTCTAAGGTAAGAGCAATGATGAATAATGGCATTTCCTCCTCATCATGCCTAGTAAAGCTCATTCGCTCTTAAAACATTTAGGAAGCTAATGTTTGATAGGTCCAACCAGTCTTTCGGCTGATGACTGTGCACAGGGTACAGAAAGACAGGAGAAAGAAGTTATCACAGGGCAAATATTTCAAAAGCTGATGATTTGCAAACAATTTATGTGTTAGATTTGAAATATTTTTTCCAGGTAAAATCTTTACGTATCAAAGGTAAATTGGAGAGATGTGGTATTTCATTAGGTATAAATAAAAATACAACAATCTTGTATTTTTATTGTATTTGTAATGCTCATTCTAAATAGAGTTATTTTTTATAAAATAGCCTTAGACTGGTACTCCGTAGTTCATATCCAGGCAATCAGCAATTTGAATTCGTCTATTAACTCATAAAATTTATTATACTTTCTCCATATCCCATTACTTCTCTTGCAGAACAAGGAAAAAACTATATTTAGATGTGTAAAAACTACTGAGAATCCCAATAATGAATTAGAATGATACTAATGAAACTATTGGTTTATTACATACACAAAAGGGGTTTAAAAATTACGATATCTTGCTTCGTGGAACAATGCGAGAATTGTAGGTATGGGCGACACTTTTCTGTGTGTCGTAATTTCCATATATTTTTATTATTTTTAACATTTCATAGTATAGCTCACGGATTATTTTTATGAATGATTAATAACGGTTGTTCATCACAAGGAGAGGAAAAGTTTTATCCCATAACACTGTAAGAATCTTTTTTCTTTTGAAAGCAGATTAACTGAGGTGTTACAATCATCGTACGGAGTGCTACAAGAATTTCAGAGCCCAAAAGTCGATTCAAAGAAAACGATAATTTCTTTGCTGAGGATTTGGGTATTTCACAAAATATTCTTAATGTTCTACTATTGTAACGCATTTCATAATTGGTAGCACACAAATTATGCAGGGGAATGATAAGACATTCGATTGGGAAACTTTTACGTACATTTTTTTTCACCGTGGGCCTCGCACTGCTTCGTAAGTGCACCAAGAATAACATGGGTTGCTGGTCACGTGTATGCGTGACAAGCGAAAATAAAAGTATGCTATGGTTTCCTCCAATTTTTTATCAGAGCCTGAGAGAGATTAACATCGCCCGCGTTAAGAAAACACGCTCGAATGTCCCGAACGATGACCACCATCGAATACCAGACACTCGCAAATCGACGTCACGAAGTAAGGGCCGATTCGATGTGCGAACACCCACGGCAAGAATGGATGCGTAACGCTGCAGCGAGAGAAATGAGGCTTCGAGCAGGCATCGTTTCAACGAGAGCTAGGCAACTTATGACTCCCATGAAGGCCCATTAAACAGCGGAGCATGATCTACTCAGCACATTTCATGATAAGTACTCTCCTTGAGCCTTTTTTCCCCTAATCTAATCTTCACCTTCGCAGGAATCCACAGTTGCACTGTCGTTCAGCAGATTCGAAAAGGTAACGTAACGACACTTGAGTCAATTAAGTGTCAGCGCTATCGCATTTTATTGGGACATTTAGTCGCGGTTGCGAGAAAAACCTGATCTCAGCGAGGAAAATAAATGGGTGCTGCGTTGGCTATGAAATAGAAGCAAGGTAAACATTCGGTAGGCCAGACAAGCAGGAAAAAATGTAAGGGGCTTAACCTGCATACTTGTTCCATTTCTCACATGGGAAACACGTTTACACCGACTTAATGGATTTGAAAAGTTGTGGCCGATGATGTACTGCGGCAATTGCATGGAAAGAGAGTAAACTTTTTTTCGCGTGTAAATGCTCCGAAAATTTATCGGCATGGATATTTGTTGAGAGTTATGGAGCATTATGCGAGCATTTATAAAAAGACTATGGCAGATTCGCAAAGCATAACTTCGAATGTAAAGCGCGAAGAAGCTCCCTTCGGCGATACGCCAGGAAAATAAAGGAAGTGAGTTAAAATTCTGAGATAGGCCAGCGTGTTGATATTTATTTGGCAAGGAACTGGGGACAAGATATATTTCTTTGGCAGACGTGAAGCATTCGAGAGATTTGAAATACCGCAGACACCTCTCCTACTTGGAATGGATCTTCGAAGCTTTTATCGAGCTAAAAATTGAAATATTTTTAGCAATGACCGTATTAAAGTGTTCTATTGACTGCTATATTTTATTGCTTCTCTCTCTTCTTTTGATGGTCAGTTAAGTACTCAGCCCAAAGGCCGGTTTATACCGCTAATCGTTCCAAATTTATAAAGGGTAAATTAGACTTCGGAGACAAGATGAGGAATGAGGTATTTTCTACCGTAATAACTTCATGTAAAAAGTCATCTAGATTTCATCAGTAATAACTTCATCTTTACCGTCATCTATTATTTGCGCTCCATCGTGAATTATATTTTATTCTTGGGCCTATTGGCGAACGCTGTGACCAAATTCACCATTGTAAACGCAATTGTTATAGGTAACTTTCGAAGTCTCCGATAATCTCACCCATCCTCTGTTCCTTTTGTTATTTTTCATATAATTTTCTTCGCGATGTCGTCTAGTTGACTACATCCAAATATTTAAATTAATACCCTGCCATACATAGCCATACTCACTTGCATCTTGCCCTTTTCAACGAAACATTCTTTTTTTTTACTTCCTTCATTGATTATAATTTGATTATAATCAAACCATCTCTTTATATTGCACTAACAGATATAATTCTGTGAAGAAAATTGATGATTTTCTTCGTAGTGTTAGAATCTTTCCTTCAAATTAAGCACGTAAGGATAGTTTTCCATCGTTTAGAAAGTTTTTATCAAATTATATTTTAAGAGATTAAACCTTACAATACTAAAATTCATTCCTTCGCCGCTAGATTACGAAATCAAATCATTAAAATCCCACCTGATTTTATACTAGTTTTATGGTTATAAAAACGGAAAACTTAAATATCCTCTGAACCTACGGATTATTTGGAATTAATTTGACAATCAAGGTTAAAGAAAGCGATTTCCATATCTCGAATGTAACATTCTGATCTAGTTCCAAGGAGGTAACTATCCGATGTTACAAAACAAGAAATCATAATTAAAACTTATTTCACAATGTCATGGTGAATCTACTCTACAATCTTCAAATCTTCTTCTTTTCTTCTTCGAATCTTCAAATTCGCCAAGTCATTTGCTTTTTCATCATGATGATTTCATTTCTTAAAACGATCACTTACTAAATTATTTTTCAAATCTTAAATAAATAATTACATTAGAAAGATTAATGTTTCAACGTCCAGTAACACATTCCCAGTTTCACCGCATAAACTTTTCAAAATTTCGAGTTTCCTATTTTCGATGTTTGAAATTATTTTCAATAGCTCATTTATTTATAGTGATTGCGAAACGTAACCCTTTGAAGTAGAATAAGAATGGTAGGCTAAGATCATTTTTGCCCATATTTCCTAGTGGAGGCCTCAACATGATCTTTGCGCCTAGGGCCTCTTCAATCCGCCCGTCGTTATAGACGGCATGCTGGAAGCAGGGGCGGATTTGAAAACTTTCCAGGAGGAGGGCATTTTAGACGATATGCTTGTGAACTCATCTCCGATTAACTTAAGAAGCCATTTGCCGTGAGAAAAGCATTCGGCGCATAGTATCGTAGAAACACTTCTTAATCGAATTTAATTCAAGCTCCTCGTCACATCGTAGGCAAACTAGTAGTACTATAAAGATTAAAATGGGAGGGACTATCGCTATGGTAATACTGAAATAATCCAATACTTACAAAGATTAATTTTGGGGATCCCAGATATCAAGTGGGTAGTGCGTTCGCCTTTGGTGATACCCTAGGTTCGACTCCCAGGGGGGCCCATAAATACGAAATGACCTTACCTATCAAAGCACTTTTAACATTACTGCTACAACTACTAACATTAATTTAGCATCTCTTCCGTCATTCAGGTACTTTAAATTGCTATCTTCTGCAAATCTTGAGTTTCAACGTGTAACCGCATGCATTGAATTCCATTTAAAAAGAGGAAATTCAAAGAGTATGGAAATTTTCCTCTGCATCTTAACGTTTACAAGTGAAATAGTTCTTGACCAAAACAATTCGTGTTCCGAAGCTGAATTTTCACCGTTATCGAATTGGTTTAAAAATCAAGGGTACATACATTCCGCGAAGTAAAATATAATTTTGGTTTTGGCTACCTCTTGGAGAACTTTCCACTAACAAAACATCACGAATAAAATTTAACACCTGACATACCTTTCGTCCGATATATGGTTTCATGCTAGCCGTCAACCTTCACTTTCAAATTAATTTTTTGGCATGGCATGACAAATCGATTTGTAAAAAATCCCCCAAGTGATGCTTCAATATATTCTCGCCATTTCCCTCTCTATTCTTTCTCGAATGTTAAGTATGTATACCATATGTTAACCATGATTGACTTAAATTGCCATTCCTGGCGTCTTAAGTCCGCCTCGGTAAGGTCATGAATCTCCCACGTGACTGCAGAAGTGGCCTTTGTAGCACAGGACTGTAACAATAATCTGCCCAGAGGGTTTATTTATTTCGTTTTTATTTATTGCGCGTAATTTAGTCAATTTTGACAATTCTCACAATAAACCCTAATTTGACATAAATACGCACGTTCATACGAGTATATGTCCTGACCAGGATTCGAACCCGGGACCAAGTTAACACGTTAAAATAATTGTTGCTATTGCATCCACTCCGTCATAAATTTGTTATTTATCTTCCCTGCTCAATCCGTCGCCTCAATTCCCAACCTTGTCCTCAGCCTCCGGCAACGGCTGGCCTTATTCTTACTATCCTCCAGTCTTCTATCAGAACGTCTGCTGCGGACTCCAGAGTACAAAAGATGCTGGGAAATCGCGGGATGAAAGGTGGAAAAAATGAATAAAATTGTACGTGAAAGAATCACAACGGTGGCCCTCCTTCCCACCCTACCATCACTTCCTCAGTTTGCGTTACAACATCACACAAACCTCGTGTTTCTCCTTTTTTCGCTCTCTTTGGGCAGAGACCAGCAATTCGTAAAAAAATTCCATGCCAGTTTATGGCCACTATCTTACTTTGGGTTAGACGATTGTGAAATGATTGGACCTGACGGTTCGACAGCCAAATTGACTTTTAGTGTTAGTCTTATCTCGTCGACATGAGTGTCTTACGTCTCATCGAATAGATCGATCGACAGGAGATTAAGGATACATTTAAAAGAATTTTTTCCTCGAAGAATTTTCATTTTTCCACGACTCTAGCTCACAGAAAGCACTTGAAGACAGCTGACGACTTCATTGATGTTTCGGCCAACTTTCGTATCTTAAAGGTTTTTTAGGATTTACGCTGAAATACAACGATATGGACTTCTCTAAAAGAGATGGAATTCGCCGGAAGGAAATTTTACTCTATATAACCTAAACTGAACGTCAAGTTAACCATATTTTCTAACAAAGCAAGAATGATTTCATTACATGAAGAAATACACCAATTAAAATAATTCGTACAAAATATTATGATAGGATTCACTCAATATAAAAACAATAACGCAGATGTAGTTGATAACGTATACAAAACAGTATAAGAATTTTCCGCGGTATCGGTAAAGATAACAACTTTCCAGAGCGTCAAAATTAAAATTTGTACTTGTATTCAATACTTGTTTCGTACAATATGGATGAATCAGTAACCTAACGAGAGTATCTAAGATTTGTTTCAAAATATTTTTTAAGTAAATAGCTAAAGTAATAGGCTTTGAACCGCATTTGTAAAGAATTATTTATGGTACATCATAACTTTATAAGGAGATCATTAAACCTACGATTACATGTTGAGTTGTCGTAACAGCTTACTGAGAAAGAATGGTATCTCCGAAGCTAATGACGAAGCAAAAATTGTCATCAAGATATATTAAATAATTATCTAATGGCTCAATTTAATCAGGAATATTTAAATATTCGTGAAGCTTTCTACTATGCCTCTTGTTCCTTGTGATATGTTATTCCAATATTGCTCAATATCAACATACATCTTGCGATGAATATTACCATGGTGCTTGGTTACTGCGTGAGTTGTGAAACTGTGAAAGGCAACACCGAAAACATACGAGCCGTAAGAGATTTATAAAATTTTAGGGTAGAATATGCAAGCATATGAATAAAAGCACCCTTAAAAATCTCATTGAAACCGGTATATCTGATAACCTAAAATAACGGTAAGCTGAAACTTACTGAAAGGATTTAACTTCACAAAACCCACGTTTAATACGTAATCTATGATGGAATGATAGCTATGAAAAATTAGTGATATTTCTTCTTAACGCTCCTCTTAGCCATTACACCCACTTCTGACATTCTACATTCCGGATTGAGGACATTTCTGCTAAACTATTCACAAAATAAAATAGTCTCATGAAATTTTTTCAATTCCAAGAATACCTTCCTATGCAAAGTTTCCACAACTTCGGACGGATAGTTGAAAACAAAACAGCTGATAATACGTATACATACACGTATTCATGTAATATGTACTTATCTTTTACTTTCCTAAAAATGCTGTTACCAACAGTTTTGTCTCACTTCTCGATGAATCTCATTTTACGCGGCTTTTCCCAGACTGCTTCACTTTTAAAACAACAGCAGTAAGCAACGGAGTTTTTAATTTTACTTACCACATACAAAATAACAAAAACAAGACCTAGGTTTCGAGGCCTTGCCTCATTATCCTGTGAGTGAAACAAACAATGCTTCAAAACATATAGGAAAGTAGGGGGGAAGGAAGGTTTATTGCTTAACTTTTTATTAGTAAGGCTGAATGCATGCGTGTTTTCAGTATTCGATGAAGCGGAAAGCTCAATCGCTATCTCAATTTGAAGATATTAGCTAAAATCAAGCTTATATTTTACATAAGATAGAAATATACTATAATTATCCCTGAGAAAAGCCAATATATCGTAAAACAGATGATTTTTATCTTCACCGCCCCTAAAGAAATTTACCTTTAACATAAAACCCATCAAGTGTTAACAATCGTTTACATGGCTATAAAAATATACCGTTTAAGTCCACATTCAGTTGAATCAACGATGTTGGACCATTAAAATTCTTCGGACCAGTAACGTAAGGAAATTTTACTTTGCGGGGCGCTGAAAAGGAGCTCAAGCAGAAAAATGTAAGCTTGAACTTGGTGACCCACTTATTTTTCCACTGGTAATCGGAATAGAATAACATCTCAAAGCCGCCAAACCGTGCGGATAAGAATGGACATCGCGAATTAAGGTTGATAATGAAAAAATAGAAAGAGAGAAATTTTCTGTGGCTGCTTTACGTTGCGCCATTGACTATATTCGCCGGCGTCCGAAGGCCAGTGTCTTCACCCTTATGGAAGGTCCCTCCTCTAACAATGGATTGGGTAATTGAGCTTTCCAATCCGTCCCGTCTACCGAATCCAGTTATCGAGTTATCTGAGCACGAGAATGGGGAACTCCGATGGAATCTGAGGACACTTTTCCCAACCGTCTAGCACCGTATGGGGACAAAAAAACGCAGCATTGAGGTCCGTATGTTTGATCGTCACACATGGAAGACCAAAAAACTGTAACGGCCTACTTCTAGTTAGTTATAGTTTGAAAAGCCATATATAATACATTATAAGTCATATAAGCATTCAGTGTGAAAGTAAGACTTTAATGAGGAAGATAATTATCAGTTATGGAAACAGGTGAAAGACGAAACCTTTGTAATTTTCCTCTAAATGTTTTTAGATACGACCGGTTTCGCTACCGGAGTAGCATCTTCAGGTAGCGGAACCGGCCGTATCTGAAATATGCTGAGGAAAATTACTAAGGTTTTTTCTTTCGCCTGTTTCCGTTATATCTTTCCACAAAGTGACGCCTAATATTGTAGACTTCACTTACCAGTTATATTTTAGGATAGTAATTTATATATTCTGAGGCACGGCAGACCCGGCCGATGGCTTGAAACTGTTCATGATGATAATGATGAATTTATATGTATATATTGGAAAATCTTAATTTCCATGAATACATTGCCGTCCTGGAATGAGTTTGAGAAATAAATAAGCAGCTATGGATATCTTTTGTTGAATTATCCACTCGGCAAATGTGAGCGGATTAATAAACGACGCAAAAAAGCATGAGAAACGAAAGGAAGGATATCGACATAAAAAATAATATATTACCATTTTAAAGCAAGAAATTTTTGTTAATGCGAATAATTTCCCGTGAACCAATTTGCATGAGTTTTGTATTAAAACCCTAGTTTCGTAACGGACGGATATGAAAATACTACAACAACTCGCCCGCGTTGTTTTCTGAAATTCATTTTCCGTATGAACTTCAGAATTCACTGGTTAGTTACAGAAAATTGAAAATTTTAATATTTTTTAGTCTGTCGATTCTGGGAAAGAAATAAATATGTTTCAAATTATGAAGATTTACCGGCCTTGGAGTGGTTAGCGTGCTAGCGCTCCAACCCCAAGGTCCCTGGTTCGAGTCCCGGCTAATCGGACTTTCTGGTTAGGGAATGGTTTAGTGTGTGAGGTAGTATGTTGGAGTCTACCCCTGTAATTGTCCTACTAATGGATGTTTGTGGAGACTTTGGGAAATAAATTATAAAGAGTACCATTATTGGAAGTATTGGAAGTATTCAGATAATCTATTTAAAAATTCGCCGTCGTAAATTTCCAATAATTCCAATCGAATGTATCAAGTAAGGAAACTTAATTTTATTACGTAGTCATTACAATCAGGAAACTTTTGGTACTCAGCCAACCAAATATAATATTCATTTTGCAACGTTAGGGAATTTTATATCTCAGGATCTAGGGACATGCCATGAATTCCTTCGAGCAAGGCTCAACAAGGGCGTAATTTCTTTATATTAGAAATTAAGAGTCCGGAAAAATATAGTGACTATCCCCCGCATAGCTTCACGTTCCGGAGATCATATCGCTTGCGGAAGGTGTAATGGTCGTTCCGCACATTTAGGAATTTTCGCTTCGCCATGAGTTTCTCTTTGAAGGATGAATCAAGTCGTACCAATGGCTTGAGTTCGTATTATGAGATGTACCTTAAGCAAGTGATACTATCCCTGAGATTAACCTCAGCTAGTGACTCAGCAGGTATGGCTGGCGGTAAGCACTTCCGAATATATCCCCTGATGTCGTGAAATATTGCAGCGAAACTTGTGTAAGCCAGAAGATATACTCGCACCCTCGTATATGAATGAACTTATGTATCTTTAAATCTTTTATTTGAGAAACATAACACGGAAAATGCCGAAGAAGGAAGGGAGAATTAGTTACAGCTGAGTAAAAATTTAATTTTCTTAGGATTTACCCCCTGCGACACGCCAAAAGGCGGTTTGCAGGATCTTTGTAGAAATTTGGTCGATTCTTTAATCTGGAATTATATGCTCGAATATTTAGGCCAGTTATTATAATGATTACTTATAATGGACTTAAACTAATCTTCACTTAGGGCCTGATATTATAATGATTTGATGGAATTAAAGCGAAGTTTATATAAATTCAACTGACTGACAATTCACTTTGTGGTATTCCATGAAGATATAGTACATCTATATAAATACCCTACTAGCCGTCTTTCGGCGTGTGGCAGGTGGTGTAAACACCAAGGGTTCGAGTTACCTCTTTAGCTTATTGTTATCGCGTATCGTTTGCGGAAAGAATGAGTCCCTAAAACGACTTGTTCTCGCATCTATTTCTCTTATTTTACTCTCATTGTCGAATCGGCCGAAGTAGCAGGGGGGTTGCATAATACCATTTAAGTCTTCGGCAAATGTACTTTCTCTGAATTTATCAAGCAGTCGCAGCCTAGCTTCTGATCTCCTTTCTTTCAAGGATTACAAACCTGGGTTCGAGAGCATAGTACGACCAAACAAGTAGTGCTTTTATGATTTTGGTCTGTGTGAGGTATTAGGGTTAAATAGGGTCTAGTATCCCGAGGAAAGTGGTTCCTGTTGTTTTTATTTTTCCTAGTGAAGATTATAGTTAATACCTATGCTAATTCATCTTATATTTATATGAGGTTATCCATGATCTTAGCTATATCAAATCATTATATTACCGGGTGAGTGAACATTCGTTAAAGTCCATTTTATGTATTAATTTTAATACCGGGCCTGAATGTTATAACTTCTTAACCTGTCCCGTAAAGTGAGTTCTCAACAAGATTGTCCATCGTAGACCCCATAAAGTAAATCTCTTGTATCTTTCTGCCATATTATTCATACTTTCTACCACCCCATGAAACATTTTACTTCAAAAACATCATCTTCAAAATTATTTTTATAGACCTTTTAACTTTTAATTTCTTATAGCATGTTATATTATAAAATTAATCATAAGAATGAAAGGAGGGAAAATTGGAACACGGCTGTTAATGATTTAGAGGTTTAAAAAAAACACCCCATAAGCCGTATGTCGGCAGATAAAATACGAGAATTGTAGAAATTGACGACGGCTCAATCGCTAGTTCAGTTTAAAATTAATATGGTCAAGTGTGTTTTGCATTTGGAATGGGACGAAGGGACAACTTTTTCACTAGATGCTGTGAGAGTTACGAAGTGTTCTTTCTTTTAAGATGCGCTAGTTTAGATTTTAGTCATTTCCAAACTTGAACATCCAAAATAAAAAGTCCGAGAGTAGAAGCGAAGAAGAATTAAATCTTTAAATCAAAACTTGTACAAAATCGCTTATACCGTTCATTTTAACCTCTTGCATGAAATTGAATTATTTTATCGGATTATTAATTGAACCGTATGACAAAAATGTTTAGCTCAAGAGATTTTAGAGGTGCTAGAATTAAACGACTAGTAAGTAATTAATTAGCAATAAATGATTATAATTTATTTTTAAATGAAGATCTATTGTGTTTTATTGAAGCATATTTATGTGAATCCAAAATTATAAACTTATGGCTGTTATTCGCATTAAAGAGTGAACTTTCTCATGAATAAACCCAAAAAAAGGACTTGTGGAATGGTTTGTTTCTTTTGTTGATTTAAGTTAGAATAATTGTCCTAGAAAGTCGAGACAAGTGTCAAAAGGAAGAAAAATGATTATAAATTCTTATTGTGGGCGTGGAATATTGATATAGATTCAAAATTGCGAGAGTTTTGATGAAATAACTGGAAATACTGCGTAATTTATCTGCGATAAACAACCCATCCCTTCGACGACCAATGCGACTGAAATCGTCTCCATAAGAAATACACGTAGAGTTCACTTTTATTGCTTGCAGGGTTTGATTCGTTTATTGATTTAAATTAGAAATAATTGTCCTAGAAAGTTGGGTTAAGTGTCAAAAGAAAGGAAATTGAATAAAAATTCTTATTCTGGTCATGGAATATCGCTTTCGACTCTGAAATTCGAGAAATTTGATGAAATAGCTGATAATATTTTGAAATTTTGAGGTTGTATGAGAACATCACATCAAAAGTGTGATTTTCTCATCATCTTAACAAAGGAAATTCAATTGATTTATTATTATATTTATTATCATTATTATTTGACCCTTTAATTGCGATATTAGTCCCAAGTGGGCCTTTCTTTTATCTAACCGCGTATCTTATTATATATTGGTATAATTTAAAATCAAATAAATTAAAATACACCCAAAAAAGCAGCCTTTTTTAAGAGGAAAAAATCTCCGCAAGTGAAGGTGGTAGGGAAAAAACCACGCTTCCGGAAACATCTACACCAGAAGCTCTTCTGTGAAGCTTAAAGGAATTGTCACCTGACATCGATTAGGTTTGTATTGAGACCGTATTTATAGATCAGCAAAGAAAAATAGACATGCGCTAACATCTTTCAGAGCAGCGGACACTTCCATAACAATGCAAAATGCATTCTCATACTTGTATCATGGAAGAGATAATAGCGAATTGTGGTTCAAGAACTACCGTGAATGACATCCGCCAGGAATGACCGCGAGAGAGGGGCGTTCCTCTCTTTAAAGAGCGCTTTTCTTCTTCCTTTCTTGGAGGAAACACTTTCGGTGGTTTTTGCGGTGAGTGCGGGCGCAAATAAGGAGCGCAGAATTTGGAGCAAAAAACCGACATGACGAAACCTCATATCAAGTTTTCATACGTTGCCGAGGAGATAAAATCTGTGAGCACTACAGTAAAGAAAAACCTGCATTTTAAAGAGGTGCAGAGGAGGAATCCTAGTATCAGACACTAGTTCTTATCGGAAAAATAGTATAAATAGATACATGAAAAACTGCACTGTTTGCCATTTGCCATAGTATAAAACGATATCTCCCTTGAAGATAAGGAAAAGTGTTGTGCATGAAGTCGCCATCGTTCAATATTTATGTAGACATTAAAAAGTGCGAGTTTGTGTACATATTGATTCGTATGACGTTTTAACAGCGTCACTGAAGAAATTAAGTGAACCATTTTCACGACTATGAAATGGAAACCTCACTACCAAGTTGTTATTTTTCTTAGGTGTATTCAGAATGACTTATATTCTTTCATACAATATTTTTCTTTATTCATATAATATGATTTTAATTTTTCTTNAACGACATGCCAGAAGGACTTAGTGGGGCAGTTTCAAGAACAGTCAGAGAAGACGCGTAGAAAGTGTCCACTTAAAAGCCTCGAGATCGTTTTAAGAAACGGTTTGGAAGTGAAAGTTATCGAGGGGCAGCGCGTCGGCTACTTGAAACGAGACCAGACTTTTCAAAGGGGTGTTGCACGGAGGAAAATTATGAGAATTCTACGGGTCATAGCGGTTTCAGCGGGACGAAATTCCAAATTAGAACCCTCGGAAGTCGGAATAGTTTTCAATACCGAGAATCCCCTTAAATGCTTGGAATGAACACCGGAGAGGAATTAGAAGAGCGGAACTAGGTAACACTCCATCTTTAGCGCGAGGTTGTGCAACCATAAACGTCGCTGTATTATGAAGGCTGTTGGCTAACCGAAACTGAAATTGCTGCTAGAAACGCGTGCTACGTTCCTGAAGGTTACGAATCGTCATGGGACCTAAGGGATATCCTTAATAGAAGCGTCAATGCACCACAGGTTCCTATTAGATCATCCTGCAAAGAACCGTCCGATTGGATTTCGGCGCCCGTACGTCCCGTCGAAACACGGTGATTTCGAACCAGCAGACCATTGAGGACTTTCCAGAAGAACTCACCAGCTTGAACATGTTGAAAAGGAGGGTGGTTTTGTCGTCGAGTCTACAAGACTTGAGCTTCTCTGTTTGAGATTCTGAGTGACGACGAAGAGAACGGACCCGCTTATATACTTAGCGAGGGAGCGGAGGGAACCTTGATCCCGTGGTGCGGGAGGAAGGGTGCTTTTTAGACGGGAGCGGTTTGGGTGAGGCGGGCGATCCGGTAGGTGGGGAGCGGTTGTTAACGACCCCTTGGGGTGGGCGAGTGAGTGGCGGATACTCGGACAGGGTCAGCGAGGTCCTGGGCTAGGACGCAACATCCATCTCTCACCTTATCAACGGCGCCCGCCTCTCTCGTGACCTTCTCCAAGTCCCTCATTTTTCATTTTCACCCATTTGAATCACTCTCACCCTCCATAGAATTTCCCTCATTCACTTTCCCGTCTTGGAGATTTTTGTCTCCTATTCATAATCCGCCTCCATCAGAATGTTAACGAAATAGCTACGTCCTCTTTACCATATTATTATTATCCGTTAACTTCGAAGCTTAATTTTTATAGAAGGAAAAGGAGCGTTGCCCTAGACAAAAAATAAGAGAGATACTTCGTAATAAATATTTTTTATTTTAAAAATATGAACATGATGCCATGAATGGGTGAGGTGGTATTTGTCGGAAGATGAATGATCAAGCACCCTTCGGGACCATCACACATTCTTCCGCACCCATCAAGCGAGGCCATGAGAGGAGCTTAGTGGATGAGTCCGTAGGACTTGACGACGGGGGCAGCCACGATGGGGCCGTGGTGGACGATGGGGGCAGCGTGGACTACGGGGGCGGCGTGGACGACGGGGGTGTGGACAGCGGCGACGACTGGGGCAGCCTGCGGAAGAATAACAAGAAAATATATTACTAAGTAGGTAGTAAGTTGCATACTGAGATGTCACAAGAAACAACGGCATTCAACAGCAAAACTCGCTGTTTGCCTGCAGATTATGCTACTGATAGAAGTATTTACCTTGACGGAGACCTTGTAGGTGTTAGCATAAGAGGTGGCAACGGGGACGGCGGCCTTAATCACGGGAGCGTGGACGACGGGGGCGGCGTGGACGACGGGGGCGGCGTGGACGATGGGGGCGGCGTGGACGATGGGGGCGGCGTGGACGGTGGCAACGGGGGCCACGAAGCCGGGGGCGGCAGAGACGGCGGCCACGAGGGCGAGGAGAGCGACCTTCGAGAGAATTGGTTATTGTAGCTTAATTCATATGAAGAACTTCATTTAAATTCGACAAAAGAAGTCATTCTTCCACGAACTCGAAATAAAGAATTCAGATAAAAATTATCTACGTTGAGATTCTTTGATTCTCCATGTTTTACCAACACCAAGGGTGTTAAAGCTGAGGTTTTGCGATTACTGTTTTGTCTACAATAATAGATGGACGGGAAGGGTGGAAAACTTTACATGTACAACTAATAGAAGACGGGTAAGGGTGGTCTAGCGCCAGATGGTGCTCACCCAGGAAAAATAAATAAAGTCCGACGGGACCGTGAATCGAACCCGGGTCTCCCATTTGCCGATTACTGTTAAATAACTAGTATTTAAAGATAAAAATTCGTTACGATACATTGTGAATAGGGTTACTATATATGATTAATTTTCACATTGCTAATGGAAGGTAGAATTAGTTCAAAAAAGATTACAATGAACTCTTATATTCGTATTAAATATCCAATAAAATTTACTAAACGTAGTTTCTATCGGTTCATATAAACCTGACGCGATTATTTTAGGGTTAAAAATACTTCGACAGCTGAGGTCGTCTCGCACGTAGGCCCCCACCCGAAATCGAACCCGGGACCACTCTCACCGAAGTCGAAAGCGATGCCCTCTTGACTATCCGGAAGCCCTGTGCAACAATAGATGCAGCAGAGGATTCTAGCTCAACGATTACGGTTGTCATTATTGCGTATCCTAGTTTATCGTGCCTTTAAATCACCCAATTTTTCAAAGAAAATGCATTTAGGGAAATTCTTGAGGGCGTTCAAGTTTCCGAATCTCGTAAGAGAAACGACGCGAAAATACACGCGGCGCGCTCGCAAAAAAAACAGGACTATTTTTTGCGAGATCGATAAGATGCCGAAAAAGGCAAACCAGGTAGTGCGATACGCTTGAATAAGAAGCAGCGAGTACCATGCAATACTATGAACATTTCTGAAAAATTCTCACCGTCGAAGGACGTCGAAGTGAGACAGATTTATGTTTACGTTTCCTCGTCTTCGGCTTGAAAAAGAGCCTCCGCTGTATTATTTAACCCACGCTGCACCTGTTCATTAGTCGGCGAGCGATGAATGGATCCGTAATATTTTTCTCGAAGCAATAACGACATGCCAGAAGGACTTAGTGGGGCAGTTTCAAGAACAGTCAGAGAAGACGCGTAGAAAGTGTCCACTTAAAAGCCTCGAGATCGTTTTAAGAAACGGTTTGGAAGTGAAAGTTATCGAGGGGCAGCGCGTCGGCTACTTGAAACGAGACCAGACTTTTCAAAGGGGTGTTGCATGGAGGAAAATTATGAGAATTCTACGGGTCATAGCGGTTTCAGCGGGACGAAATTCCAAATTAGAACCCTCGGAAGTCGGAATAGTTTTCAATACCGAGAATCCCCTTAAATGCTTGGAATGAACACCGGAGAGGAATTAGAAGAGCGGAACTAGGTAACACTCCATCTTTAGCGCGAGGTTGTGCAACCATAAACGTCGCTGTATTATGAAGGCTGTTGGCTAACCGAAACTGAAATTGCTGCTAGAAACGCGTGCTACGTTCCTGAAGGTTACGAATCGTCATGGGACCTAAGGGATATCCTTAATAGAAGCGTCAATGCACCACAGGTTCCTATTAGATCATCCTGCAAAGAACCGTCCGATTGGATTTCGGCGCCCGTACGTCCCGTCGAAACACGGTGATTTCGAACCAGCAGACCATTGAGGACTTTCCAGAAGAACTCACCAGCTTGAACATGTTGAAAAGGAGGGTGGTTTTGTCGTCGAGTCTACAAGACTTGAGCTTCTCTGTTTGAGATTCTGAGTGACGACGAAGAGAACGGACCCGCTTATATACTTAGCGAGGGAGCGGAGGGAACCTTGATCCCGTGGTGCGGGAGGAAGGGTGCTTTTTAGACGGGAGCGGTTTGGGTGAGGCGGGCGATCCGGTAGGTGGGGAGCGGTTGTTAACGACCCCTTGGGGTGGGCGAGTGAGTGGCGGATACTCGGACAGGGTCAGCGAGGTCCTGGGCTAGGACGCAACATCCATCTCTCACCTTATCAACGGCGCCCGCCTCTCTCGTGACCTTCTCCAAGTCCCTCATTTTTCATTTTCACCCATTTGAATCACTCTCACCCTCCATAGAATTTCCCTCATTCACTTTCCCGTCTTGGAGATTTTTGTCTCCTATTCATAATCCGCCTCCATCAGAATGTTAACGAAATAGCTACGTCCTCTTTACCATATTATTATTATCATTACAATAATCACGTCACAAATGTATTATTGTCCGATGGCGAAGTCAAATGTACAAAAATTACCTCTGCACATATACATTTATTTAGCTTAAGATTTCATCTTCATCTACAAGTATATCAATGCTAAGTTTTATTATTATTGTTATTAGCATTATTATCATTATTATTACTTTAACGGTAAGTGGATAGGTACTTGTTAGGCTTTCATCTTCCCCTCTTTTATTACATATTCATCGTTTTTTGGTATATTTGTTTGCGTGAGGGGGGCGGGGGTTCGCTCCCTTGGATCCCCTTCTTGAAAGCATGATTTAGGACACCCTTATGGAATTCTATGCAGAATTTTTGTGGAGATTAAATGTTTGAAAATGAAACTTTGGTATAACTGCTTGTTTTTTGTGAAGAAGTCTGAATGTATACATTTAGTGTCAATAAACTCTCTTCGTCACCCATTTAAAGGGATCCTTAAAAAAAAAGCCGCATACAACAAAAAATCCCATACCAATAGTCATTACTCGCATTATTACCCAATCAATACACTTTATTATTAAAATACGCAATTGGAAGCAATACATTCAAGTATAAGACAATACAATTATATCATCAGAGATTAATACAAAGGTGCTACCGAAATCATACTTTGAGATTTGGTTTCGAATATGATTCCAATAAATTTTCTCTTGGGTCGAATTGAGGTTCAGGACATTTTTCCGACGGAAATACTTGGGTTTTAAAGTGGAGGTATCATTCCGATAAATACCTATTATCCTGTTTCAATGAAGGACATTCTTTGCTGAAGAAAGTCTAAGAAATGATTACCCTTAACTCAATCAAAGATATTTTCTCTCGGCTCACTCATATGGATGTTTTTATTCGAGCCAAAACTCTATTTCCATCCTTAAAGAATAGATGGTCGTAATCGCCTTCTCGAGACCCGAATGTACAACCTTTCAAGGAAAGGTTACGCTTGATATTTCTTATATAATTTAAATAAAGGCTAAATACTGTTTCATTGAGCCTTCTCTGATAGCATCTTATTCTCCTTTGTCATCACAATTATAAAAGTAATAGTATATTATGAAGAAAACGCTTTTATATATTATCATTTCTGACTCATTAAAAGTTTTTTGCGAAATCTCCGAACTCTGTCTTGTTACAGTTGATCTGGTAAATTCAAAAAATGTACATTTTAGAAATGGAACGCATAATTTAAACCATGGAGTCGAAATGTTCGCGCGAATTTATTTTCTGAATTTTACTGTAGTACGGGTAGAAGTGTTGTTTTTAATGGATTCCTACCACAAAGTCTCGTCTGAATCAATTGATATTATCATCAACGGCAGTACGGCCTTTAAGGCAAAACTTTAGAATTAATAATGTGCCTGAAGATGACGCGACGCGTCGAAACCTAGGTCGCAAATAAATATTTACTGTGGTACGGGTAGAAGTGTTGTTTTTAATGGATTCCTACCACAAAGTCTCGCCTGAATCAATTGATATTTTCTTTTGATGGATAAAGAAATGGAGATGGAGACTGTATTGTTTATTTAACACGTCTATATAAATATTGTTTGTAAAATTATCCATCCTTTGTTCTGATATTTTTATCTTTTGGGTAGTTTTAGACGCGGTAGTCTTTTATAGATGACTTTCGATATTTAATGATCGTTCGCCTATTTTGTATTCTGTTGGCTCCAAATAAGGTTATCTCCACTCGAAGTCACTCTCAAAAAGGAGAGAGATTAGCGTTAGACCTCCTAACACCAGCCGCCAATCATGAGTTTTTAATATGAAGGAGAGATCGAATCTACGCCCATAGATTTATGTAAGCGCCACTGGAATTTAAGCCTCGGCATCTCCTCAGGGGCCATCTTCGAATGATGTCACACTTAAGGGGGAGGGGGAATCTGGGAATATGTAATACTTTGTGACATTGGAGGGGGGTATATGTAACACAATTTGATGTCAGAAGTGAGTAAAGAGTTGTTGAAGAATCTTGATTATATTAATTGGAGGAATACCCATTGAAATTAAACGGATATTTACAGGATCAAGATTTTTCGTCATTAATTTCCATAAGTGTGCCTCAAGCATTCTTGTTACCAAATAGACATTTATTCATAATATGTTATTTATTTATTTATTATACAATTTCGCTGCAGTAAGATATTGGGTAAGGCGGCGACGTTGACTTATACTAATATCAAGAACTAACTCAAAGTGACAAAATTATAAAGTTCTGCAAGTATAATTACAAAAAAAATAGAAAATTTGATTATTATAGATAGATAGATATAAAATAGATTAAAAGCTATTCCAATTTACAATTTAAGTAGCTATAATCTGCGACCACTACCATTATTTACGATAAACTCAAATGATTTGCTAGTAAATCGATATAGTATTATCACTGTATATCAACGTTACTTATCATGTAACATTTATACTTAACCCTTCCAGGCAAGGCCCTACTCGTGTCACATTTCCTTATCGGAAATTAAATCTGCGCTCTCCGTTAAAATTTTCCTATGAAACCCTTGCTGTGCGAAAGAAAAATTCTGGAAACACAAGTAATTATTTTGTTTAAAATGTTAAAAGAAAAGATAATAACATAAGAGCCTTGAAAGAACATCTGAAAAGTTTGTTACATGGCGGGAGGAGGTATGAAGCTGAAAGTGACACTTGGAGGGGGGATTCAGGATTCCCAAAAATGCCATGACACTATAACAAAATTCAGCAATAAGCTTCAGTTTTTTTAGGAATGCCGAAGAGATTGTTTTAAATACGTCAAAATAACTTGAAATAAGATTCAAAGGAATTGTTTTAAAACTTTATAAATGAATCACGTAAAATCCGCTATTTCGGCCTCAACTTTGTGGTAACTTTGTGGTAAAAGAGAAATAAGAACAACTTATGCTCGTTACCACAGAATAAATCCTGTGTTTGCGTGCATACTTTTTTCTATTCCACATTCAACGGGAATCACGTAAAAGTAAAATTCGCTAGGGACCGTGAAACCAGAACAACTTTCAGTTCCATGCATAAAAATTGTGTCGCACCAACTATCAAAAATCCAGCGATTAAAAATTCAGCCATGCGAAAGTGTATCGCGTTTTGATGTCACATAAATTCTGTCGACCGAAAAATGGGCAACGGAAAACACCTCAATCAGCTGTCATATCAGTCATTCTTTTGATAATTTAAAAATATATCAAACACTCAGGGACCCACACTCAGCGAAGTCGATCATTAATTTATGAAAACTTTATATTGGCCACATCAGATTTATTCTCTTGTTTTGTTAGGCCTTAACATTAACGCCATTGTTGTAATTCCGGCATCGTTGTAACTGTAATTTTCTTATCAATACGTGATTAAATTCAGTGGAATTGAATCACTGTTACTCTGATCATATAATAACTGACTGATCATATAATTAGTCCTTAAATAATGCTTATCATTCATCACTTGCCGATCATATTATGAAGAAATTGGTTGTAGGTAGAATAGCCGATGATTAATAAGTCATTTATTATTAATATTTCATCATTTTCCCCTAATAAATCAATGAGGAGATTCCCCATTATTTACGTTCTCGATCATCAAGTGTTAATTTTCCTCTTCCGAGCTGAAAAAGGTTTTTATTTGATGTCATATATAAGTTATAATGCTGGACAACTTTGCTAAAACTTAAATTTTATTTATTTACTCATAAAATGTGCGGGAAGAGGTTTTCTAACCGTAAACAACTGAGACACACTTATCTCTGAGGTCGTATTTTTCGGCTTATATGAAGTTTATGAGCCATTTTCGCACCTGAAAACGTCTCCTATAATTCTTGGAAAAACTACCGTTTTCGCGAGACTTCCAACGAAGTGTGACAACGATATTTTTGGATATGAAACCATGGTCGTTGCAGTACGCGTACGTGATCTAATTAGGCTTATTGCTGTTCTTATTTTTTCCCTCCTTATTTTAATCTCACTAACACCCCTCGCACCTTATATCACCAAAACTTGTCAGTGATCCAGTCGATCTCCCTAAAGCCAACTAAAATTTAACGACGTCGTATATGTGAACAGAATCACTATTCATAATGCGCACGTGCCACCACTCCTTCCTCCACCTCTGAACCCCCCCAATCCAGTATTTTACTCTTCTATACCCCAGTTCACATTCCCAGAGCAGTTTCGCTCCCCTTCCACTCTATTGCAATCCACTTCCTCTTCATTTCAGAAGAGTGGGACTGCCACCTTTCTCTGTACACATTCCACAGCAACAAAAGAGCATAAATCTCGAGAGCGAGCACCTCACTTAGAATGCTTTCCTATTCATAGAAAAAAGACTGCTTTATCCTTCCTTCATTCACAGCCCATGTTATCTCATAGGTGAAACTAATTTCACAGGCATAAGCCGAAGCTAAGGTACTGTTGAAAGGAAAATGGAACACGGTAGTTGATGAATTAGAGGTTTTAAAACATTCCGTAAGCCGTATGTCGGAAGATGGAACATGGGAAATTGTGGAACCCTTGAGAATGGAAACATTATTTTCCGAAATGCGCATAGGGTGATCCCTGAAAATCGATAATCCGGAACTTCCGCGGAAGATAAATTTTTTATAGTATATTTTCACCCTCCATTTCATTTATTTTATATTTTTCAATGTTTAATATCATCAACGGAAACGTTTCCACGCCATTATACATATTTTTGTCTATGCTCTTTTTTCAATTTTTTTCATCTTTTAGAAAGAATTTTCTTTTGTTTTAAATCTAGCAATTACTGTTTCCCTGCGTTGGAATTATTTTCCTAAGCTCTTGACTTAAGATTTTTTATCCGCACATAGGTTCTTCCCTCTTTTCTCTTTTGTATGGCTTATATGTTAGAGGGGACTTGATAATTTCAATCTCGCCCGCAACGAAGGCGTTTCTAATATATTCTATTCTACTTTGTTCCATTTTTTCATATCCTCGAAGTTGAATAAATATTATAGGTGCTTGTGTACTTATATGACTATTAATCACAACCTACTGATCTATAATTAAACATATATTGAGTTACATTGAATTTAGCTGCAATTTGGGATCCCTAACTCTGCGTCAACATTTAAGTCAGTCCAAAGTCTCTTCATAGTTCTCTAAAGAGGTGTCCTTCCTCGAGCTATCTGGATTTGATGCTCACGATTACCGATTGACATCTTACCTTAGTATAGTAGTATCCTTGTGGTCTGAGAATCGGAGGGTCAAGACCAAAGTGTTCACTTACCCTTCAGATGTTTCCTGCTCATCGTTTTACAAGAAATCCCTCTAAGAAAAACAAAATGCCTTATTCGACATCCTTTACACCTCAGAACTTTCAATATTACCACAGCTATGAAAAATCTGGGGCAAAAGTGAATTAAAGATCCATTCATAACATACCAAATGATTTCATTCATCGAGATATGGCAGCAGGAACTTTCATTCAGCAACCGAATTAATTTTTTTCATAAATAGAATGATCAGTAGCATTGATTTCATGGCGACATATAACTATTATATCCAACTCTCATTTTCCCATTTTCTGCAAATAATTCTCAGTTTTTAACCCTCTACATTTTGTCCCTTGATTTTAAAATGAATCGTATTATTCAGAATTGAATAGAGTTCATCCTTTTCTTTTGAGAAAAGGAGAGTACGCGGTTGATCTCCCATTCGCTCTTTCTTTAAATAAACCTCTTCCTCCGCCCCTCCGTTTCCACCCAACAAAGAACCTCTTTAAATACTTTCTCCCCCTCACAACGTCCGGTGATTTATCCGACGTATGGGGCGCCGCTATAAAAAAGGCGGGATTGACCAATTGCGTTGAGTAACGAGGTATGCCCTCGCGTTGGTCCGTCTCTCTCCACACGGGAGAGAGTTTATTTTTTCCATTTTCTTAGACTTCCCCGCGTTCGATTGAATGTGTGTCGCCCAAGCCTTTCCGCCCAACAACCCAATTCCCACTCTCAGACGCCGATCTCAGAGTTATCTTCTGCGGTAATTCATCCGATAGACGCCTAAGTCCCGAGACATTCCTCTCTCGCCACTATCGTTCGATTAGGACGATAGGGCATCCAGGAAGGCTTCTGAGAAGAAATTGAATGCTGTGAAAGAAAGCGGAGTGTTTGACAAAGAGGAAAGTGCTCTTGGGATGCACTTTCGCATGATTTCCATCGGATATTCTCATCGCGTACAATTCTATCCTAAATTGAGGAAAATTACTAATTACCTGTTGACAAAAATTGAGCATCTTGCCTGTTTTTGACGTAATGTCCGCTCGCCATGTGGTTAAGAAAAAGTTTCAAGCATCTTTTTATGTTGTACCTCAAGCCGACCACGGTGGCGGAATGGTTAGCTTGTTAGTAGCTAGTGTTCCAACCCTAAGGTCCCGGGTTTGAGTCGGATATTTCCGGTTAAGGTACCATATTATCATATAAGCACAGTTACATGTAGGCAGACATCAGGTGGTAACTTGTCACATCACAACAGCACATTGAACCATTTAACATAATACACACCACAGCAAAATTAACCATAACTGTAATTTGTTGTAATAACGATAGCAATAATAATTATTGAAATAGATGTAACTGGGTTATTCCTGTTTTCATTAAAAAAATTTGTTATTATCTTCATCATCTATATTCTTTTTGATCAATTGAGATAATAAATAAGTTACTTCGTTACATCGAACGATCTTCCTTAAATCCAATAAAATGCTCTCACAACGGAAACAGGGAGAAAAATAAAAGCAGGCAAAAACTAATAACAGTTTTAATACTAACAGTGGTTGACACTCGATCTTATTTGGTCGTTTCCTTTCTTATAGATTTTTTAATTATTTTATTATTATTACAAGCTATAGTTAGACTGTTGTCTGGTGACAGCCCCTTGGTTGGGAGTGAACTTCTGAATGGGTGTGAAACGGGGGCATTAAGAAAGGAGGACATCAAAAGATTGGAGACCTTAGAGTTATGGATATGGCATAGAATGAAATTATAAGATGGGTGGATAAAAATAAACACAGGGGAACTAGAGATGATCAAGGAGGATATAATTTTATTGGAAATAATTAAGTGTTCACAAAGGAAATGGGTAGGTTAAATATTAAAGGAAGAGGGATTGCTGAAGAATGTAATTGAGTTTAGAATGCAAGGGAGAAAGCAGAAGGGAAGGCAAGAAACCAAGAAGCAAAAGAAATGGCATTTAATTTGGAACTTTAAGGTACATGAACCTACCGAAAGGTAGAACATTCATCAAACAACCGAATTCATACACAATCGTGAGTTGTTTCAAATCGTTACTGATTCCCATAAGATTGATAAAGAACCATGTAAAGGCCACGGAAAGAACGACTAAGAATGTTTTAGGATATCTAATTATCATGAATATTAAATTAATATATTCAAGCGTGACTTCGTGGAATTCAACACATATATTGAAAGAAAGAATACCTTATCTTATTATTTCTGTTCTTTCTTTCGATAATACAAAAATTACTGAATTCTCCCGTTTATTCTTTTACATTTCCCCTACTCTTATAATTCACTGAATTGGAAAATGCAAAATAGCCATCCAAGTTTCAATATTAAATCGTTGAAAACTGCCGCTGACCGTTTTTGATAATCGAATTAAGAATCTAGTGATGGACTCCTATCCATCAAAACTTAAGGAGAGAAGTAGAAGTATCTTTATTTGAGCTAATAATCGCAGAAAAAGAATATGTCACATTATGACAATTATGAATAATAATGCATTAATGCGAGTTATATGGGATTGTATTATTTTATAATGATAGTATTGTTCTTCCTATCTATAAGACTAAAGACTACAATCTATGGACTATAATTAAATTAGTAACCCAATGATAAGAAAATGTTAAGTCCCAATGCTACGAAAAAAATTTGCTCGTGAAGCGAAGGAGCGGCGAGTTCTAAGTATTTCGCAAAACGAAAGATGATGAGGCTTTTTTGTGAATCTTTTGGAGAGGCGATGCTTGGAGAAGCGATGGGGAGTGTAGGTCAATCATAAGGCGCGGTCCTTGAGAGATCAAAGATCAAGGCCGTTTTCACGCACGAGGAGAGTTTTAATAACTGAACCAAGGATGAAATCACGCTTTGTTTTCGCTATGTGAATCTATTTCTAAAGCTTGGTGAGATTTCGTAATCGTTCCTTAGCGAGAATCTTTGCTTAAATATGGATTTTAGATCACAGTGGGTGAAACAATACCAGAATTATCTCCATATCCTTTTTGAGTGGGAACGTAACAATGACAAAAAGCATACTTAAGAGTAGTTTAAAAAGGAATTCACAAATTTGAAATTTTTTCAGCTTTGCGAATCAACTTATTTTTTATTCGAGGTCTAATTTAGGAATGATGGGTAGCCTTATTCAAATTCAAGTTATATAACTTTATACTACAATTTAAAAGATACTAATTTAAGTTGCACTAAAATAAAATTTGTTCGTGGTTTTATTCGGTTGATATAGCCAATTTCATAGGCATTTAGAAAGTTTTCCGACTTATATCAGAAACAAACTAACACATATGAGAATGCTTTCAACATATTCAAAGAATATTAATTTTAATTAATTAGTTACTAGTTTACTGACATTAATATCGCTGATTAGTGATATCTTCGCTCTCTGCAAGTTTCATCATTTCTTTAGATTTTAAAGTTTGCATTGACGTCTAATATAATTTCATATTCTGTGATCAAAAACTATTAAGTTCATCGCATCTTTATGAATAGGATTGGTAAATAAAATATGATGAATAGGATAGAAATGTTTAAGATTTCCATGGAGAACGATTGATAATCTTATGAAATATTCTCGTGCGTTTCGCTCTTTTGGCGAAATACATCTTATGTATTAAACTTTCCTTCCCAGATTGTGCAAAATGTTTTCATTTCCACTGAAGATTAAAGATTGGAGCTAATCACAGTTAAAATAATATCTCGAGGGGCTCCCGTATAGCCAAGTGTAATGCCAAGAGCCTTTGGAGAAAGCCATCCCGGGTTCGATTTCCGTCGGGGGCCCATGTGTGCCAAATTACCTAAGCTGTAAATCACTTTTAAAGCTACAACTATCAAGATACTGAAATCTGAACGGTATTCATCCCACCAAATTCCCAAAGCTAAATAAGGATACACGAAACTTTCTCCACTTACCGACCATTACCTACATCTTTTTTTAATTAAATTGATTTCCTACGTCATCGAAAATCTCTTTCGCTAAACACTTAGTGGAAACTTTATCCGTGACTAGAGTGCAAATAGTGGTGGGGAACTGTTTAACCTCGACTGTCGGAATGAGAGGCTTATAAATCTGTATGGATTCGGAAATGCTGAAACACGAAGATAGGATCGAGGGTGACGTGGGTGCGTGACGGAATCTGCAGAGACAGTCATTGAAATCCGGAGCTTCTGGTCTTAGCCGCAAATAAGGTGTGGCCACGCCCCATACACTGGGGACTATGAAGAAAGTGAAATGGACTGAATTTTTTTATTTACTTTCAGTAAGGACAGAGAATGATAGCAAAAAATTACGCAGTGGTGAAAGCATCAATGTTTTCCTCAATGCGAAGGAAAGAAGGGAAAAAGAAAGAACAGCACGTAATGTGAATATCAGTACACAATGAAACAACAAGGAAACGCTTAAAACTATTACAAATCATTTCGTCGTATTAAATCGGCATGTAAATTTAAAATCTGTAATGAATAGTTAAGAAATTTCAAGTAAAATTAGTGATTAAAAAGTAGTTATATCTATACACATATAAAGTATATCTCAGCTATACTTAGAAATTTATATTCAAATATATAATGCATATAGATACAGATATATATCTGTATATACGACATATAAGTTAAAGATTTATGGTTTCTGTCTTCTAAGAATTCTTCCATGGAATAATAACTTTTCTTTAACATTAATTTCGGTTTCTTCATATTTGAAGTATGTAACTATCTGAAGTATTTCAAAATTATTCAGCCTGAGGGCCAGTTGGGACCTCAACCCCTCCACCATCAGCTATCAATTGCTAGGAGAGGCAAATGAGGCTTACTAGGCAAGATGAGGAGTGAGGTAGTTTGCCCTTGCTTTCCTTATTGGACCAGAATGCTATAAGCGGAGCAATCCCCACGTTAGTGAGCCACATTTACTATATGAGTACCTTACAATTCTCCAAATAATATTGCTTCTTTACATCTAATACGGCTATAATTTACTTGACAACAAATTTAATTACCTTCGTATTATTACCAATAAAGATTTTCTACAGTTTTTCATAGATAATTATCAATAATTATAGATATACCTTTATAAAGATTTTTATACATACATATCAATTAATACATTAAATTAATAATTAATATGTATACAGAAATATTATTGATATTTTATGGATATTTTTGGAAATATTTTATATATTTTTTTATAAATATTTGTATAAATATTTTTGCTGATATTTCTGTTTTATCAACTTCATATATGACTTAAATACGACCTTAAATATGTCCTCCTTCACCAAAGATTGGATCATTGTGATGTGCTTGTTGTCTAGATTTGAATTAGTTGGAGTATAATGTTTGTTTGAAAATATAATTAACTAAATCTATGCATTTTATCTTCGGGTGTATAGCTATCATTAATTTTTACTAACACCATATTTAATGCTCATAAATGATGTAGTTTAATCCTTTTTTATCTTCACATAAAATTTAAAACTACCCTGTCTGAAAACTGAATTTCACTGACTGAACTCTTGGGTACAGAGGAAAACCTATAGATATCATAGTGTATTTCATATGCCTAAAACAGCCACTGTTCTATCGTTGCTGAGATTATTCCAAGTCTTATAATAGCTTTAGCCTTAAGGAGTATCGATGAATTCTTTTTCATTCATTTCTGTTACTTTCTAAGACTGATGTCACAGGATATCTCTAAGCCTCTAAATTGGCATAGAACAGAACGTATTCTATCACGAGGAAGTTGGTAAAATATAGTGACTTGTGCGAAGGTCAGTTCCCTTCCAGAAGATTTAAGCAAGGATATCATTTCCATTCATCCGCCGGCTATCTCTGTTCACATCAGGAACTTGGAGAATTAACGATGCTAACACTCAAACCAAGGTGCCCACATCTGTTCTATTTTAAATGCAGAGGAATCTATTCTTGAAGAAGTTACAAGGTTACTTTTGAATGTTGTAGGTAAGGGTAAATAAAAAACTTTCATTCAATTATTTGATATTGAAAAGGGTGTAATTGATACATTAGCTTTTCGTTTACGTCGAAAGGTATTTCGTTTATTCAGAGATATAGCGGCAACCTCACGACGGAGAAATCGAAATTCAAAAATCAGAAATACTGGAATTGACGTAATAATATCATAATCGCGACATCATAATTTTTATAAGCTATCTATTATCAAGTTACTACCCGAATAATCATTGAAGACTTATTCTGAAAATTTTATATTAATCGATTTTTTTATCATCATAAAGTCTGGAATATTATTGATGGAATAGCTGAATGACCGATTTGGAAATGTTTCCATTAATTCTCATCTTAAAATTGGTTTTAATTTGCTGCAATCGAATTTCGCTATAGAAAAAATCATCCTACCTCATTGTTTTTGAAGACGTTAACACAAAAAATAGAAAAACGGCTTTTACCATAAAGATAAGTAATAAAGCTTTGAGCTATAAGAAGCTAGTGAACTGTTATCAGAGTATAATACTTAATTCACAGCAATAATATTCACGAGATTACGGGGGCACATCCATTACGGGTGTTGAGGTGCTAGTATAGTATAATGCGAATTTGATTGAACATTATGCAGCCATCATTCAAACACTATACTGAGATTCAAATCGCTTTAGTGCATTCTTTTTAATATTCTTTAGGCTCTAAACTTGTTTCTTCGTAGATAAAACCTTAGATTAATAAAATTTTCAATAAAAGTTTTAAATGTCGCAAGTGATCTATGAAAATTAGATGAGGGATAATTTTGTTTCATTCTTCATTTCTTCAAATTAGCGCAATTAATTTCACTCTCTGATAATTAGAAACGTAAGGATTTTCTACATTGTAATTGAAAAATTTCATCTACGAAAACCATAGAAGAGACATGTATGAATAATTTCGAATTTAGGAATGAATTAACACGCTGACATAGCGTTGACATAAAACGCACTGTTTACAGTTAAAATGTATACTATTTTTTGTCCTTTTTGGTCATTGTCAAAGTAGCAGTAGTAGGACGAATAAAATTTGAAAATTTCGCAAGTGATCTATGAAAAGTAGATGAAGGATAATTTAATAATTTTATTTTCCTCTTTCTTCAAATAATTACAGTTAATCTCTCTCCGATAATTAGAAACGAAGGGAATTTTAATTCAAACAAATATTTCATCTCGTAATATCAGAGAAGCGACAGATGAGCAATTGTCTTATCCCCTTAGCTTAGGTGTTAGAATTCTGTATATTGATAAGACATGCACTTAAATATATAAATATAAACCCGAAAATGTATACGCGTAACTGGAAATTGTTTTGAATCCTGTAGAGATAGCCGAAAATTACAGCCGTTAAACTTAAGAAAGAAGCAGGCTTTGCGCCTATTTGTATTTCCTTACGAATTTCTGCTCTTCAAAGTTTCGTTTCTCAGTCTTCCGCTTAGTCATTCATTATCGACGCGCTATGCATCGCTCGCGACGCATTCAAATCGTCTTATGTTCCGTTGGCGTAACACTGCGATTTTCCGTTTGGCGCTCGCCGATTTCGTCGACTTGACACAGACCGCCGTCTGAGATTGGGCCCACAACTCGGTGACCCATTTACGAAACGATCTCCTCCTCCCTAACGCCAAACTCACGTAACACGGGTCGTACGTGGTGCAGACGCAGCGAAAAGATAAGCTGTTTTTATTTAGAAACGTTATTAATCAATTCCGGAAGTTTGAAATTGAATCTTCGTCATCCCAAGCCTGGTGTGTCCGTTAGAAAATAGCTCGGGAGAAAACGAAAACGTTCGCCAGGTGAGAATCGATGTTGCGGAAGAGACTTCGTGTCCATCGATCCTATCGAACATGCCGGAAACGCGTTGTTTTTATCTAGATTTGAACTACGAGTGCGCAAATACGTTGAAATGTAGGAAACGTTTTCCGCCTCAGTTCTCTAGAGCAGCGCTCCCAAACTAGTGTGCCATATGCTCTTTGTATGGCGCGCTAAATCCGAAAATAACATCCATCAAATTTCGCATGATTTAATATTGTATCCCAGTAAACTATCCCGCCAAAAGTGGAGGATCATAATTTAACTTAACTAGCTATCATGGTCGAATATATTACTTTGCGTTGATAGTTTCGGCCTTTACTTGATGGTAAGTAATAATAAAAAGAATAGTAGCATTGGTATTTTAATTTATATAACACCACAAAATACAGAAATATACTCACGACCTAAGTTTCAATGCATAGCATCATCATCAGTTCTACTATTCTTTTTGAATATATTACTTATTTACATTATAAATTAATATATGATATTTTATACGCTGAATGGTTTGATTGGCTCTGGGTAAAATTCGGATAAAATTGTTAATAAATAAAATATATGAGAGAATTAGTGTCTTTTCAATGATAATTATCAAAACAACATCCCTAAAAAATTTGTATTTTTCGATTTTCACGCATGCATTACATAAGGAATATTATATCGGTTCTCTATGGGCCTCAATTTCTTATATTTTCTTACGGGAGTGTAAATGCACTCGGCTTTAACCATTCAGTCGGCAAAAGGTTGTTCCACTTCCGAATTCTTTTTTGTTTATTTCTATTGATTTGTCTTCATGTCTTTTATAAATCTATTAATCTACTTTCATCATCAAGTTTAGTTTTCTATCTGTAGGTTTCGCAGGTTTTTCACACCCTCCTTCTTGAGGGTGTTTTCCTGCAGTGGAGATTTTTCCCTGAGCTCTTGGCTTAGGTTTTTTAATCCACAAAGTAGTTTTCTTCATTGTACTTTTTCAAGCTATCTCTCTCTTTTCCTGTCTCATATGACAAAGGGTTAGATGTAAGAAGAGACTTGTTAGTCTCAATCTCGCCCTGAATAAAGTCCTTTATTATTATTATTATTATTAATATTTCTCGTCTTGAAAATTAAAAGAATTAGTCACCTTAATTTTGTGTCGCGAAAAATGAAAGTTGATTTCAGTTTTTGACGACGACGAAAATTTCAACTACTTCTTTATCGAACGTCAAAAGAAGTATAGTTCAATATAGAAAATAATTTTTCAGGAAATTAGTAACTCCCCTGCGCATATACTTAAATTCCCGCAGCAATCGATATTTCTGTGAGTAATTCCTAGAACTGGTCAGTATAATTTACCGCGAGGCTATAAATATATGTTCATTACTGTAAATAATAAAAAATATTAATTTGAAAGCAAAGAAAGTCTATCAAGAGAACAATTCATTCGCAGTATCCTAAAGGAAGAAGAAAACCCCAACTTTGGTTTAGTATACCTTATGAAGAGCACTGACCCAATTAGATGACAATCCGCTTGTTCTAGCCGTTGATACAAAATGATTTCCCAATTTGCTTTCCAAATTTTCTGTCTTGGCACATTTTTAATGATAGAAATGATTTTGATTAGGTCAAGGAGCATGCAAGTGTGTGTAGAGATGAATTATTTACTAATGAGACGACGGAACGCTATTAAGGGCCTGTTCTCGTATATAATTTCAGGAGAGATATTTTTCGATCGAGCCGGTGATAGCTGAAAAATGCTGTAAATCGATAAATCTGTCCTCAAGTTTTGCGCGGATATAGCCACAGGCACTGGGAATGAGATTTCTTCAAGGTTCTTTTGATTGAGGCTGAAAGGAGTTGTGAATGATTCATGAACTTCTCCTGAAAACTCCGATGAGAAAGAGCAGATCGAAATGAACTGGTAAACGTTTTCGGAGCTGCAGTTTTTGAAACATTTTATCACATGCCAGATGAATCAATACTTTTATGATTTTATTTTAGTAGAATTATTTTAGTTAGGAGAAGCTTCAGCAGAGATTCGAATCGAAGATCGATAAGTATTAATATTTGAGATTAAACGAAGATTGATTAATTATTAAATAATTAGACCGTGTATGAATATAAAACAGTTCTTCCGATTCTTCCGATTTTAGTCCAAAATTTAGCTAGGAAATAAAACTAAATATAGAATTAGAATATTAGAATTTTGAGCACAAATCCAAAAAGGCGTATTTTGCAAGAAAACCCACCTTCAGGAAATTATAAACAGCGGGGGCTCCGTAGTTTTGCTTTGCGTTTTCCTAAGTATTAAACTCAATTGCTTCACACAACTTGTATTAGTTGTCTTTCGAGTAATCAACCGCACCGGAGATCGTAGATGGAGGAACAATGCTTCGTTCGCCTGTAGGCACCCGTCATCGGCTTAACAAAAGCATATCGCTTTATCTCGGTGAATGACCATGATTTGATAAAGATCCCAATCAAATGTCCTTGAAAAGTCATATGTTCGCAAAATGTACCGAATGAATTACTACGTCTTCAAAAGTAATTGAACATTAATTTACGAAAGGGTTACACCAATCTCTCAAGCGAAAGGTCGTACCGAAAAATCAGTTAAACAGAAATTACATTTGTTCTGTTAAAAAATTGAAATGCACGTTAATTCGTTTCTTTCGTATGAAAGGCGAAACTTTGCTTAAATTCCTCAGTATTTGAATTCAGACGTACAAATTTTATTTTTCAGATTCTTATTGTATACAAAAATACTCTTTGAACTAAGTAATGCGTTCATAAATACAGATGTAGATAATAAGACAAACTTTGAAATCGCATTGAAAAATATTCTAATATACATTCATGTTATATATTATTCATTATTTACATCATCTAAGCGACAATGAGTACCAATCTGAAAAACTCAAAGAGCCTACCAATCATAAAAAGTCAACTCCCGTTAAATTATAGGGATGAAACTGTTTAAGCGTTCCAAATAAAAAATTTGAGTTGGTAAAACTGTTCCAAATAAAAAATTTGAATTTACTTCTTGAACATCAGAACCCTTTATGCTTTGAAGATGAAGCTAATTGAAAATGTGGGGTAAATTTCATACAAACGAAAATCCCATCGTATCAATTCTTCTAAATGAGCATGGTGGGTGAACCCCAGTTATTCACCATTTTAAATTTTTTATATCAAATTACGGCTAAGGATAAGGTTAACCAACATTTCCTAAATCGGTCATTAGGTGCCGAATTCACCATTAAAAAAGTGGTGAGCAATAATTCCAAAAAAGTATGATTCGAAGAAATGTGTCATTTGGGACTTCATGGGTAGGCCATTTGCGCCCTGCGGACCTTTTAGCACTCCTGTGTTAAATCAACAGAATTCTAGCAATCAACTCCAAGCCTTGTTTTCAGAATAAGACCTCGCAAATACTACTAAAAACGCTTCGGGAAATGAACCTTGCGGGTACTGACCTCCCCATCTTAACCTTTTTCAGCTGAATGTGACCCTAAAGCCCGCTATTGTAATATCCATTTTTAGGGCCCGGTATTATAGTTTTTGTTAGAGTTAACAGGAAAGTTATAGTTAATCTCCATGCTAATGTATCAAATACATATAGATCAACTATAATATTCACTTCAACTCTAACAGAACATATAATACTGGGCTCAAAAGTGAACATTAGTTAAAGTATATTTTAAGTATACATTATAATACCAGCAATAATATGTCTTGTGTGCTTTATAAAACTATATCCATCCTTGACATACGTTCTGTATGATTCAGTCTCATTTTCTTAAGAGTTTTCGTCCCAAATCCAAATTATGTCAGTATTTACCATCCTACTTCATCTTAAAACATTATCAGAAGTTGTTGGTTATTTAACCGTAAACAGAGATTAATATGGGATACCATAAAGCAAACAATAAATTTGCTATTTAGATTATTATTAATATTATTATTAACAATATAAATAGCCAATATAATAATAATCTAAGAATCTAAATATCGTCATTAATAATGAGAATCCAAATATTACTAATTATTATTATTAATAATAATTAGATTTTGAATTATTTGCATATTCCCGAGTGAGTATTATTATTTTATATCCAACATTGTAATGAGAAAAGTAATCATGGAGATTCCTAGATTATGTTTACTTTTCATTTCATTGTACTTGATAGATCAAATATTTGACTCAATTTCTTAATGTACTTAGCAACAGTTTCTGCACGCTTCGAACCCCGCAATGCTGTGCCACATCTCGTTGCAACGAAAGTGAAGCCGAGCAATTTGGAGTAGGTGGCCCAATTTCGCAATTCAAAAGGAGAAAAAATTGTTCAAAATTCGACAACTTGCGAATAAAGAGCATAAAAAAGGCAACGAACGCCGAGTCACGGTTCCCCTTCACATTGAAAACTCTTCACGGGAAGAGCTGATGGCCAAAAACATGCTGATTGTCTTTCGAGAACATTTTTTTATTTTTTCAAACTAATTTTCCGCGAATTGCCAAAATAAAGATGAAATATATATAAATTTTAGCTCCATATTTGAACAACTCAGAACTCAGCCAATTAGCGAATCACTATTTGATGAAAATTTATTGAGGTTGGAGTTATAAAATCCGCTTTTCTAAGGAAGGAGGGCTTAGGGGGGGAGGATTATGAATAAATAAGGAAAAATCCTATGGTACATTTATTATATATTATGTTCCGATTATATATTTATGTTCTTTATTCTGGCAAATCGTATATTGAGAAACCGTTCTCTTTTTTCTATGCATTTCCTTATTTACCGAAATAATTATACACCAGTTTAATTATAATGATGGGTTGAAAATTTATTTATTTTTCATGATGTGTTTATTCTTTTTTGTCAAATATTTACCTTAAAATGTATCTATCTTCTTACTTTTCCTTTCCTGAAATACTGTCAGTCCTGATATTCCTTGTTATAACTTTAAAAAGTCTCCATAACATAAAATGTTGGCGTTATGGCTTTCGTTATGCATAACATAAAATGTTGGCGTATTGTCTCCATAACATAAAATGTTGGCGTTTGGCATATGTTGTCATATGGCATAAACTGTCAACATCACTCTTTCATATAATCCATCGAATGTCATCACAACATTCCAAATTCATACTGAAGGCGATAGAAAGTGGATAAAAATCTAATTTAAACGGTACGCATCAAAATATCAGGCGGACAAATCGCTTTCGACAGTAAATAACAACGGCTGGAGCAATGAATGGAGTTTGAATCAATGGCAGTAAGAATAGTAAAATATTCACAATGCAAAAGTCGAAGTAGAATTGAGTGGGCAATATACTGCGTGATAAATCTCGATTCCAATGCACGACGTAATTGCATAAACGAAAATGACAAATGAACGATTCATGACCGTTCAATTCCATAAATTCGTATTGAAGAAAATTAATACTGAAAAAAAACATATATATATATATATATAAATATATCATAACTGTCTTCATTTTTTGCAAAACTATGAATTATGCATTCAATATAAAATTTAAAGGAAAGTTTCGTGGGAAGGAATACTTCAACGGATTTTTCCATACACACATTTTATGGTTCAACATAAAAATATACAATGTAATATATAGTTAATTATGATAATATTACATCTATATGAAATATATAGATTTTAAATAAGCCGTTGAAGGAAGACATTAGAAATTAAAATCCTTATAACATATAACTTTTTCCGTAATCTCTTAAACGGCAAAATATATACTTTTGTTTAAAAATAGTGAGGAAAGTATTAACAATTGAAAAGTTTATCGTAGAAACAATTAAATTTATCATGAAATCATAGGCCAAATTACCAATGAGCCAAATTTTCTAAGTTTTGCAGGCTTGTATTTCCTTGCCAGGTGGATATTTTCGAGCATATATTAAAATTTTGTCATTAATTTAAATAACCGTAAGCTAAAAAAACGATGCATTCGAGGTTACCTAAGAAAATAGTTTGTTAAAAGCGAAAAGTTAACAAAGAAAAAATGCACTCTGTGTGCGACCACGGCAGGACTCGAACCTGCAATCTTCGGATCCGAAGTCCGACGCCTTATCCATTGGGCCACGCGGCCGGTTACGTGGAGGGGCGCCTGCTAAACTAGTTCTCATGGATGGCAAATTAGTTCCTACAAAAATAGTATTTTCAGATAGATCTGGGTTTCACTCAAAATTGTCAGTAATGCTCGTTGTGAGCTGGATATCATTTCAATATATTCTCTCGACCTTCACCGTCAGGTCTGAATGAAAGGCCGGAAAATAAAATTTCCCTACTTTATCGAAGGTCGACGGAAGATTAATTTTCTGGGTTGTGTGATATCCAGTCAATGAACCCCTATTGCTTTAAATCAATGAAATAACTTTCTTAAATTTATATAATTTTAAATTACGTTAACATTATCGCTGAACAATAGCTCGTGAAAAATACGTGTCAATCGGAAAAATTTCCGAAGATACGACTCGTTATTGTTCATTGATGTTAACTTTTGATAACTTACCTGTGTTTAATGTTTAATTTAATTCTCATATCTCACCGAAACTGATTTCTGCTTGAGATTTTGCAGTGTTTATCTTATAAACAGCGCCCTACCGATCAGTATGATATAAAGTAAGAAACAGAATATAAAAGTCATTACAAAAATAAAATCCGGTATATTTAGCGTGTGGAAAATGATACTATTCATCTATACAAAAATATTAGTTATAGAAAAGTTTATGTCTGTTTGAAATTGAATCACCGAGTGGCTCGAGATGGCATATTTCATGAAATTCTTTGCCTCGAAAATAAAAATTGCATGAAATAGCATTAGTCTCACGTTCTAATTAATTCTTCAAGCTATAGAGAACAACTAATTTTTCGAGTATGGCATATACATAATTTCTCCTAGAAAATTACAGGAACAGATTAATAAGGATAGATGATTTATATGTAAATAACTACAAATGCATTATCTTTTATATAGATTCTGTCGTAACTTCCTCAAGTATAGCAAATTTCTTGATACCGACCAATAAAGGCTTCTCATATTGTTAGATTGCGTAAAAAGGTTACTTTTAATAAAAATGCATCTACTGAGTAAGGAACGGACTACCGTTGAGAATCTATCACTCGAAACATCGCGTTCTGAAATTATTCGTAGTCGCGAGAGATGGAGAACTAAGAAACTTGGGGAATTCGGGACTCACGCACTTGGACCTCTGCCGAAAACCCTTCCCTTTGAGAAAAAATTGCTAATATTATTTCCCGGGCTTTCGTTGAAAACCGCAATTTTCTCCCGACCTTGATCGTGAGAATGACCTTGTCTTTATTATTTCGATGATCTTTTTGAGGCTTCCTCTTACCAAACCCCGCTTCACGAATCGACCAGAAAATGACTGACACTCGGCAACCACCGAAGGGTGGGTGAAACAGTATTAAGCAGGGCGAGGACAAAACGGGGTCGTTTTTTGTTCCTCGAGTGACCAACGTCGCCATTAAAGAGGGAAAGTGGAGCGGTTGGAAGGAGCGTGCAGCGTGGGCGTCACTCCGGTAAGTGTGCCGTGGGTTCGTTTCCAGGATGGATAACCACTGACAACGAGAGCAGAAGTCACAGATTTCGACAATTTTTTAATACCTTCACCCGTCATACTGAGAGGAAAGGGTGCGGATATACAGGCGGTCTTTTACTGGCGAAAGGAGGTAGAATTTGGTCTTTGTAGACAGGAGCGGATTTATACTAGCTGAGGCTTAATCCATATGGTAGACCTCAATAAGACTGTGTTTATGAACTCTCGATAACGTAATCTCGGTCTCGGTAATTTCTTCTTGTCCTCAAAAAAGAATTTTACTTTTGTTGAGTAACTTAACGCAATATGTTGATAGAATATATTAAATTGCTTATGTACCATTTACTCTATTGCTTATACTACTTTCCTGCTACCATATCATGATGAATTAAATATTTATCAATCGTCTTTTGGTATTGATTGGAAAAAATGTATCTTTTATTTGTTTTTGTCTGTCTTGTTCATGCTGCGATGACATGAAAGCTACTTGGGTATGAGTTATGCTAAATAATGGCACTTATTAACGTTTCTTCTTATGCGATATTGCGAAAAATATTACTCATAGAGTCATTGTGCCTCACTAACTAGGGCTTATAGCATTCTGGCTCAGTGAGGAAAGCAAGGGCAAACTACCTCACTCCTCATCTTGACTAGTAAGCCTCATTTCCCTTTTCTAGTACTTCATAGCTGATGGTAGAAGGTATGAGGTCCAAACCGGCCTTTGGGCTGAATACTTAACTGACATGTCTTTATGTGATGTAAAAAACACTATCATTAATTGTAATTCATAGAAATCCTAAATATTGCCATTTAAAACTTGCTCATTTATTCCATGCGGAGTGACCCGACCGGGATGTCTATGGGATGGGTATTTGTGTATTTTACGAAATTAGTATTGTTAAATAGTGCTTCGACAGCTTAGGTCATTTCGCACGTAGGCCCCCACCGGGAATCGAACCCGGGACCACTTTCACCGAAGTCGAACGCGTTGCCCACTTGGCTATCCGGGAGCCCCATTTTACGAAATATTCGAATTTTTTCTTTCATAATTCCTACTGGGGGCCACAATCTGAGATTTTCGCCTAGGGCTTATACTTACTAGGGCTTATATATACTAGGGCTTTGATAACTTATATCCGCCCCTTTTTATAAAATAGTTGATGAATAAATTGAGGAAATGCTTCGATTAATCGTCGCGGAATCTTAACGTCGGTGATGGAAAAATTAACTTTCAGATATATGTATTTCATAATTTATATTTATAATTGGTATGTTCCCTCCATACTCAACCTCGAGGCACGTAGATTATAATATCAATTACGAAGTGAATGAGTTACTATCTCCGTGATTTCCATAAAACGATAGCATCTGCATGGAATAAAAATTTGTTACGATCGTTTCACTCATTATTTTCTTTTGAAGGATATTTCTATACCTTTTCCCTCCTTAGAGTCCTTTTCCTACTTTAACAAATGAAATTGTCCTATATGGATATATCTGCTCTTGGAGGCCGATATTTACAGGTTTTATTTCTCTAATTCTTAATATCTGTACGGGTAGAATTTGAATGGAAAACTGATTTTCAATTGAAGGAATCCTTGTATCCCATGAAACTGAATACTCCTCAAGTTTATCATTGTTTCCTGCCGGTTGTGAAAGGTGTTTAATATATTTTCTTTTGAGTCAAAGATTCCTGACGAAAGATGCTCTGCCTGATGTCTCAACATTGAAAGTTTACTTAACAATTTTACAACTCGAAATTAAATTACATAGCATAAAATTTGAAGGAATTTGCTTCTCAGAATCTGGAAACGACTGGATTTTAGGAATATTTTATTAATGTCATAAATAGTTAACGAACGCAAATAGATGTAACGAAAAATAATCTTAAATGAAAAGAATATCTTAATGTACCTTATGGTACTTAAATGAAAACAGAGAAAATTCAGTATATAATTCCTTCAATTTTATCGGAAATTCATTCTCTGAAGAACTATTTTATACTCATATCCATATCGTAAAGAATGCTAACGTTGTGAGCACTAATCTAGAAATGTGGACAGCAGTATACATATCAGTAGGCTGAATAAAATATTGGATAGAACGTTGCATAATATAGCAATAGTTGTTGTGGACAGCGCTTAGACTTTGCTCTTCGATTAACTCATTTAATTGCCATTCATAAAACTTTACCTCATACATAAAAATACAGGTATCTCCCTCTATCTACATTCAAAGAAAGATAGTTTTAAAAATCTCTTTCTATTCAGCCCTCATATTCTAAAACTTACAGTTTTAGATTGTTCCACAAAACTACGTCTTGCGTAATATTTATTCGCCATTCCTCAGAGGAATGAAATCGCTTGTTTTAAAAACATCTTCCTTACTCTACTTTTTCTCCCAGCAATCATCTTCAAAAGATTTGATTTTACTTTCATAGAGATTTTGATATCATAATTTATTTCTGGGCGAGAAAGTTAGCTCAAACACGATTCTCCGTATCTATTGCCATCTAATTCCGACCTTAGGAATAGTTAAGAGATAAAAAGGTATAAATTAAACCATATGAGATCTCATTCGATACGGAAGTTGGTGGTTTTTATTCCTTATTATATATTTTATTCCTTTATTCCAAATCAAACACAAATATCTTAATTCTTACAAAGACTGGGTCATTGATGGCCAAATTTCAATCTCCTTCCGATATAAAATTGGAAATCGTCATGATGCACCTGAAAAAATCAAGACGCAAATATATAAAGTATTAAGAAACTGTAGGCGAAGTTAAAGTCCTTGAGGTGACAATATAGCGTTTAAGGAATCGATTTTGGCTTTCACTATCGCCTTTTATTGACGTGTCGCAAACGAAATATGAATGATAAACGTCTCTCAAGAAAACATATGTTGCGTTTCACAAGCAGGAGAAACAAGATTTTTATGGTGGAACATGCAGTAGTCGATCGACCCAAGTCAAAATGCTTTAATTGGGATCAATTTTCCTTGTTCAGGATTTCTAATTCTCGAATATTGCTAAATCCAATAATTCTATATCCCTCAATAATCTCCCGAGATAAACGTCGAAGAAGAGCTATTATTCCGCTATAAAAATCGTAACACAGGAAGAGAAATCAGGTTGTCGGGAAGGATGACGTATCAAAAGCGTATTACATAATTAAGCTCCGGTAACACACTTCTGTCGTTTTTAAATTTACGCATTCAAATGGCCACTGAGGAAGCAGAGTGTTTGCGAAGTCAATTCACCAGCGTCGTTGCTGTCTTATTGCCGTTACGGAGATATTTTTACGAGTTGGAAAGTGAGCATTGCCACCTAACGATACAAATGAAAATATAAAACAAGAGTATTAGAAATTTTACGCTATCGAAACCGGTAACGTTTCATATCAATGAGTTCTTTATTCGTTCAAATCGCTTCTCCGTTTCAAAATTTAAGAGGGAAAAGAAAGTTAAATAGCTACTGAATGAATTATGTTCTTATATATTTATGTTAGACTTTTAATACTTATTTAATGGCTCCGTACATTATTCGCAAAACTATGGCTTCCCATCATGCCAAGCACAAGTAGGTGAAGAGTTAACAAAATCGCACGAAAATGTTAAGTTGTGATAAATGAGGTTAGATGCTTGTCTATATGATCATAGAGTTTTTTTTTCATAGTCTTCAACCACAATGTTCAGTTTACCATCCAATGATGATCGGTTTTTTATAATATCCACTTATTTATAAAAATAGAAGTGAATGATGTCTTAGCCAAAAAAATTCCATCTAGAAATTCACTTTTAGCGAAATAAAATTATAATCTCTCCTTGTAAATTCGAATAATGCTTTTACAAGAATACAGAATGAAAGCTCTTTTCATACAGTATGGTGGGCGTACAGTATTTTTATTCCTTATTTTCGTTCAATCTGGCATGAAATTCGATTTGATACGCAAATGAGAAAAAATACCAGAATCTCTGCAATGGGATGTATCTCAGTTCAGTAGTTTTTTGTGTAAACAGTGTCCATATTATATGCCTTCCTTTATGACCAAGTACCGTGTTAAGTACAAATTTCGATTTGCATCAAAATGGTTACGAGAATAAATTAGGCGAATCGCTTACGATAATTTCGTAGTAAATGAGATGCATGGTGGTGAAAGTATGTGTATTCTTCACAGAGAAAATCAAATAGCCGCCAACGGCGGCATATGATATTATCCCGATGATAAATGATCATCTAATGCAATACGTCACAGAACTTGAATGCCTATTACTGTGAACTATTAAGATAAAAAAGAGAAAATTGTCTTCTGGAGCATAGCGATCAATTAATTGATAGAAAGATTCGTCTTTTTTATTCACTATTATGTCATGACTTTTCTTTACTAGAAAATCGTACATATATCGTACTAGTTTATCACCGTTCTTATATTTCCAGTGATAGAGTGGTTCTCAAACCCCAGGGAGATTTTAGCTGATGTCGAATGAAACTTGAAAGCTGAAGACAGATTTATGATTAAAGAATGTCAATTATTTTTGGCCTGATATCAGTAAGGGTTAGGGTTCTCAGTGGTCGCGCTTTGCAAGTATTGTTCTCAATACGTATTTCGGCAACTACGTTGCTAACTTCGGGAGAGAAGAATAACTTCAGTTAACTTCAGAAGAACCTCAACGGTTAGTTTGCTCGCAAACAACGGCTATTAGGAGCTTCTCTCGGAGTCTAATTACCACAGCCATGTTGCTTTTCCTTGTAGATACTGTAATAACTGTGAAATAAATCACCACTTATTCTTTCCTAAAAATAAACACATTCTATTCTTAATAAACTAGATCGTTATTACTAAAAGAGTCCTTCCTTCATTCTCTTCGTCTGAAAATTCCGTTGAATCTCCAGCGATGGCGAGACTATCAAGAGACAGAAAAAGATGTCCTTGCGAACGGTCCATTCTTTTTTTCCGCTTTTATGGCTCCAAAATAGCCCATTGGCGTTCACGCTACAATGAGCAAGAACGTTGAAAAAGTTGCGAAAAAGTCAAATATTTTAGCGTACGCTAAAGTAAGGTGAAGTATTAGGTCGAATTAAACCGTAGAGAGAGATTTTTCGAGGAATTGGAATGGAAAATCAGTTGCTCAATTCATGGAGCCATGCCATCAGTGGCTACAATTGCGCACACACTAAATCGCGAGCTGATTTTCTCCGTCAATTGCATGACTCTTTAATCCGACATGAGGACTGTTGAGGTGCTCACGCAATCACCGTGAAGGGACGCGAATTGTCCGCCGAGAGACGCTAATCCCTTCGATCCCTCCTCTTAGAAAGCAACTCCGCCTTTACTGCGGAGAATTACCTTCAAATCCGTACATCTCCAACTCACTTCTCATTAGAAAACTTTCTAATGATCTTATGCATTACTTCGGCAGACCTTAAAACGTTGCTTCTTATTTCTCAATGATTCCTCGAAAACGGTATTTCAGTTCACTGTGCCGAGCATGCCTTATTAGAGTTACAGCTTCAGTGTATGCGACTCTCCATTCCACTTCTATATCTCGATTCCCGTTAATGAATACGAGACGGCTCAATTCTTTCTCCTTTTTAGTATGCATATGCATACTAAATGTATGTCCCCCCTGCCACACGCCGGAAGGCGGCTTGCAGGGTATTTATGTAGATGTAGATATGCTCAGAGCCGCGCCAAGCCGATCTGCCGCCCGAGTGCAGACATACAAACCGCCCGGGTAAGAGCATATGTTGCGCATGGCGATCACAATGAAAAGTTTAAATTAAGAAAACGAAGGGCGGATGCGGTTAGATACTAGTTTCTAAACAGGGGTAAAAGAATGGAATATGTTACCTGAAAAGGCCTTCAAACCCTTGCCGAAAACAAGTAAGGAATTTAGACGAAAGTGTAAAAAGATATTATTATAATGTAATGTATATATTATATACGAGTATATATATATATATCTGTTATCATTTCCTTTCTCATAGTGAACTGGTATTAATGTAAAGATCTTACTTGGAAAAATGTGAACGCTATAGTGGAATGGTGGGGATAAGGTAACAAAGGACAATTTTGAAGTATTCTTTTTTCGTCTTTAGTTATCCGTAATCTTTTCCTCTAAATGTTTGCAAATTTTTAATTTCACATCAGTTTCTCTGTTAGATCAGTAGTGTCCATCACAATGAAAGCAACAGATTATGTATTGTAATAATAGTAATGGTTGACTTCCATTGCCGCCCTTTAGATGTCGCTCCCTGTGTGCGATGCACCCCTTGCACCCATAGGAAGGCGCGGCTCTGCATATTTATCTCATATCCGAAGTACGATAAACGTTTAGGATTATCTTGAATGGTTTAAAAAAAGAATAAATTCATCTTAATCTTGGCTTTCCCGCAGCAATATCAATTAGCATTGACACTGGCAAATATTCAGTGACCTATGAAAGTGATGGGATGGTCAATGGGAATTGGAATTTGGATTCAGAAATATTGAAGCTTTTTTAGGAATCGGAAAATTATTAGCTTAATTTCCTATCCCAAAAAAGAATTTCCGTATTTTTTCTAAAATCTGTAGATCTCAATAACGCCTCAATATGGTGTATAACTGGGATTTAACTAATCTTTTTTAAAAAATTAAATATTGAAGTTTCTACTCAACTCTCGAACTTTCTATTAAGTCCCCTAGTCTTTG